>OX422211.1:537542871-537829134 GCA_949130495.1 Sambucus nigra | reverse complement strand
GCTTGTTTTTAAGTTTAAGTGCTGATTTTTGCAAATTATTGTCATATTCACAAACCGGGAGACCAGGGACTACGCGGTCAGTTCCTACAAGTTACATTGGTCCCGTACGAGGTGTTCGTCCCCCCTAAGGGGTCGTTTGGGGGGTGGTTTGGGTTTTCACCCTTCGACGGCTTGTTTTTAAGTAAGTGTGATTTTTGCAAATTATCGTCATATTCACAAACCGGGAGACCCGGGACTACGCGGTCAGTTCCTACAAGTTACATTGGTCCCGTGCGAGATGTTCGTTCCCCCTACGGGGTCGTTTGGGGTGTGGTTTGGGTTTTCACCTTTTAACGACTTGTTTTTAAGTTTAAGTGCTGATTTTTAAAAATTATCGTCATATTCACAAACCGGGAGTCCCGGGACTACGCGGTCAGTTCCTACAAGTTACATTGGTCCCGTGCGAGGTGTTCGTGCCCCCTACGGGGTCGTTTGGGGGGTGGTTTGGGTTTTCACCCTTCGACGGCTTGTTTTTAACTAAGTGTGATTTTTGCAAATTATCGTCATATTCACAAACCGGGAGACCCGGGACTACGCGGTCAGTTCCTACAAGTTACATTGGTCCCGTGCGAGTTGTGCGTCCCCCCTACGGGGTCGTTTGGGGTGTGGTTTGGGTTTTCTCCCTTTAACGACTTATTTTTAAGTTTAAGTGCTGATTTTAGCAAATTATCGTCATATTCACAAACCTGGAGACCCGGGACTACGCGGTCAGTTCCTACAAGTTACATTAGTCCCGTGCGAGGTGTTCGTGCCCCCTACGGGGTCGTTTGGGGGGTGGTTTGGGTTTTCACCCTTCGACGGCTTGTTTTTAAGTTTAAGTGCTGATTTTTGCAAATTATCGTCATATTCACAAACCGGGACACCCGGGACTACGCGGTCATTTCCTACAAGTTACATTGGTCCCGTGCGAGGTGTTCGTGCCCCCTACGGGGTCGTTTGGGGGGTGGTTTGGGTTTTCACCCTATAACGGCTTGTTTTTAAGTTTAAGTGCTGATTTTTACAAATTATCGTCATATTCACAAATCGGGATGCCCGGGACTACGCAGTCAGTTCCTACAAGTTACATTGGTCCCGTGCGAGGTGTCCGTGCCCCCTACGGAGTCGTTTGGGGGGTGGTTTGGGTTTTCACCCTTCGACGGCTTGTTTTTAACTAAGTGTGATTTTTGCAAATTATCGTCATATTCACAAACCGGGAGACCCGGGACTACGCGGTCAGTTTCTATAAGTTACATTGGTTCCGTGCGAGGTGTTCGTGCCCCCTACGGGGTCGTTTGGGGTGTCGTTTGGGTTTTCACCCTTTAACGGCTTGTTTTTAAGCTTAAGTGCTGATTTTTGCAAATTATCGTCATATTCACAAACCGGAAGACCCGTGACGACGCGGTCAGTTCTTACAAGTTACATTGGTCCCGTGCGAGGTGTTCGTGCCCCCTACGGGGTCGTTTGGGGGGTTGTTTGGGTTTTCACCCTTTAACGGCTTGTTTATAAGTTTAAGTGCTGATTTTTGCAAATTATCGTCATATTCACAAACCGGGAGACACGGGACTACGCGGTCAGTTCCTACAAGTTACATTGGTCCCGTGCGAGATGTTCGTGCCCCCTACGGGGTCGTTTGGGGTGTGGTTTGGGTTTTCACCCTTTAACGGCTTGTTTTTAAGTTTAATTGCTGATTTTTGCAAATTATCGTCATATTCACAAACCGGGAGACCCGGGACTACGCGGTCAGTTCCTACAAGTTACATTGGTCCCGTGCGAGGTGTTCGTGCCCCCTACGGAGTCGTTTGGTGGGTGGTTTGGGTTTTCACCCTTCAATGGCTTGTTCTTAACTAAGTGTGATTTTTACAAATTATCGTCATATTCACAAACCGGCAGACCCGGGACTACGCGGTCAGTTCCTACAAGTTACATTGGTCCCGTGCGAGATGTTCGTGCCCCCTACGGGGTCGTTTGGGGTGTGGTTTGGGTTTTCACCCTTTAACGGCTTGTTTTTAAGTTTAAGTGCTGATTTTTGCAAATTATCGACATATTCACAAACTGGGAGACCCGGGACTACGCGGTCAGTTCCTACAAGTTACATTGGTCCCGTGCGAGGTGTTCGTGCCCCCTACGGGGTCGTTTGGGGGGTGGTTTGGGTTTTCACCCTTCGACGGCTTGTTTTTAACTAAGTGTGATTTTTGCAAATTATCGTCATATTCACAAACCGGGAGACCCGGGACTACGCGGTCAGTTCCTACAAGTTACATTGGTCCCGTGCGAGTGGTTCGTCCCCCCTACGGGGTCGTTTGGGGTGTGGTTTGGGTTTTCACCCTTTAACGGCTTATTTTTAAGTTTAAGTGCTGATTTTTGCAAATTATTGTCATATTCACAAACCGGGAGACCCGGGACTACGCGGTCAGTTCCTACAAGTTACATTGGTCCCGTGCGAGGTGTTCGTGCCCCCTACGGGGTCGTTTGGGGGGTGGTTTGGGTTTTCACCCTTCGACGGCTTGTTTTTAAGTTTAAGTGTTGATTTTCACAAATTATCGTCATATTCACAAATCGGGAGGCCCGGGACTACGCGGGCAGTTCCTACAAGTTACATTGGTCCCGTGCGAGGTGTCCGTGCCCCCTACGGAGTCGTTTGGGGGGTGGTTTGGGTTTTCACCCATCGACGGCTTGTTTTTAACTAAGTGTGATTTTTGAAAATTATCGTCATATTCATAAACCGGGAGACCCGGGACTACGCAGTCAGTTCCTACAAGTTACATTGGTCCCGTGCGAGGTGTTCGTTCCCCCTACGGGGTCGTTTGGGGTGTGGTTTGGGTTTTCACCCTTTAACGGCTTGTTTTTAACTAAGTGTGATTTTCGCAAATTATCGTCGTATTCATAAACCGGGAGACCCGGGACTACGCGGTCAGTTCCTACAAGTTACATTGGTCCCGTGCGAGGTGTTCGTGCCCCCTACGGGGTCGTTTGGGGTGTCGTTTGGGTTTTCACCCTTTAACGGCATGTTTTTAAGTTTAAGTGCTGATTTTTGCAAATTATCGTCATATTCACAAACCGGGAGACCCGAGATGACGCGGTCAGTTCTTACAAGTTACATTGGTCCCGTGCGAGGTGTTCGTGCCCCCTACGGGGTCGTTTGGGGGGTTGTTTGGGTTTTCACCCTTTAACGGCTTATCTTTAAGTTTAAGTGCTGATTTTTGCAAATTATCGTCATATTCACAAACCGGGAGACCAGGGACTACGCGGTCAGTTCCTACAAGTTACATTGGTCCCGTACGAGGTGTTCGTCCCCCCTAAGGGGTCGTTTGGGGGGTGGTTTGGGTTTTCACCCTTCGACGGCTTGTTTTTAAGTAAGTGTGATTTTTGCAAATTATCGTCATATTCACAAACCGGGAGACCCGGGACTACGCGGTCAGTTCCTACAAGTTACATTGGTCCCGTACGAGGTGTTCGTCCCCCCTAAGGGGTCGTTTGGGGAGTGGTTTGGGTTTTCACCCTTCGACGGCTTGTTTTTAACTAAGTGTGATTTTTACAAATTATCGTCATATTCACAAACCGGGAGACCCGGGACTACGCGGTCAGTTCCTACAAGTTACATTGGTCCCGTGCGAGATGTTCGTGCCCCCTACGGGGTCGTTTGGGGTGTGGTTTGGGTTTTCACCCTTTAACGGCTTGTTTTTAAGTTTAAGTGCTGATTTTTGCAAATTATCGTCATATTCACAAACTGGGAGACCCGGGACTACGCGGTCAGTTCCTACAAGTTACATTGGTCCCGTGCGAGGTGTTCTTTCCCCCTACGGGGTCGTTTGGGGGGTGGTTTGGGTTTTCACCCTTCGACGGCTTGTTTTTAACTAAGTGTGATTTTTGCAAATTATCGTCATATTCACAAACCGGGAGACCCGGGACTACGCGGTCAGTTCCTACAAGTTACATTGGTCCCGTGCGAGTTGTTCGTCCCCCCTACGGGGTCGTTTGGGGTGTGGTTTGGGTTTTCACCCTTTAACGGTTTGTTTTTAAGTTTAAGTGCTGATTTTTGCAAATTATCGTCATATTCACAAACCGGGAGACCCGGGACTACGCGGTCAGTTCCTACAAGTTACACTGGTCCCGTGCGAGGTGTTCGTGCCTCCTACGGGGTCGTTTGGGGGGTGGTTTGGGTATTCACCATTTGACGGCATATTTTTAAGTTTAAGTGCTGATTTTTGCAAATTATCGTCATATTCACAAACCGGGAGACCCGGGACTACGCGGTCAGTTCCTACAAGTTACATTGGTCCCGTGCGAGGTGTTCGTGCCCCCTACGAGGTCGTTTGGTGGGTGGTTTGGTTTTTCACCCTTCGACGGCTTGTTTTTAAGTAAGTGTGATTTTTGCAAATTATCGTCATATTCACAAACCGGGAGACCCGGGACTACGCGGTCAGTTCCTACAAGTTACATTGGTCCCGTGCGAGGTGTCCGTGCCCCCTACGGGGTCGTTTGGGGGGTGGTTTGGGTTTTCACCCTTGGACGGCTAGTTTTTAAGTTTAAGTGCTGATTTTGGCAAATTATCATCATATTCACAAACCGGGAGACCCGGGACTACGCAGTCAGTTCCTACAAGTTACATTGGTCCCGTGCGAGGTGTTCGTGCCCCCTTCGGGGTCGTTTGGGGGGTGGTTTGGGATTTCACCCTTTAACGGCTTGGTTTTAAGATTAGGTGCTGATTTTTGCCAATTATCATCACATTCACAAACCGGGAGATCCGGGACTACGCGGTCAGTTCCTACAAGTTACAGTGGTCCCGTACGAGGTGTTCGTGCCCCCTACGGAGTCGTTTGGGGGGTGGTTTGGGTTTTCACCCTTCAACGGCTTGTTTTTAACTAAGTGTGATTTTTAAAAATTATCGTCATATTCAACAACCGGGAGACCCGGGACTACGCGGTCAGTTCCTACAAGTTACATTGGTCCCGTGCGAGATGTTCGTTCCCCCTACGGGGTCGTTTGGGGTGTGGTTTGGGTTTTCACCCTTTAACGACTTGTTTTTAAGTTTAAGTGCTGATTTTTAAAAATTATCGTCATATTCACAAACCGGGAGTCCCGGAACTACGCGGTCAGTTCCTACAAGTTACATTGGTCCCGTGCGACGTGTTCGTGCCCCCTACGGGGTCGTTTGGGGGGTGGTTTGGGTTTTCACCCTTCGACGGCTTGTTTTTAACTAAGTGTGATTTTTGCAAATTATCGTCATATTCACAAACCGGGAGACCCGGGACTACGCGGTCAGTTCCTACAAGTTACATTGGTCCCGTGCGAGTTGTTCGTCCCCCCTACGGGGTCGTTTGGGGTGTGGTTTGGGTTTTCACCCTTTAACGGTTTGTTTTTAAGTTTAAGTGCTGATTTTTGCAAATTATAGTCATATTCACAAACCGGGAGACCCGGGACTACGCGGTCAGTTCCTACAAGTTACACTGGTGCCGTGCGAGGTGTTTGTGCCTCCTACGGGGTCGTTTGGGGGGTGGTTTGGGTATTCACCATTTGACGGCATATTTTTAAGTTTAAGTGCTGATTTTTGCAAATTATCGTCATATTCACAAACCGGGAGACCCGGGACTACGCGGTCAGTTCCTATAAGTTACATTGGTCCCGTGCGAGGTGTTCGTGCCCCCTACGGGGTCGTTTGGTGGGTGGTTTGGTTTTTCACCCTTCGACGGCTTGTTTTTAAGTAATTGTGATTTTTGCAAATTATCGTCATATTCACAAACCGGGAGACCCGGGACTACGCGGTCAGTTCCTACAAGTTACATTGGTCCCGTGCGAGGTGTTCGTGCCCCCTACGGGGTCGTTTGGGGGGTGGTTTGGGTTTTCACCCTTGAACGGCTTGTTTTTAAGTTTAAGTGCTGATTTTTGCAAATTATCATCATATTCACAAACCGGGAGACCCGGGACTACGCAGTCAGTTCCTACAAGTTACATTGGTCCCGTGCGAGGTGTTCGTGCCCCCTTCGGGGTCGTTTGGGGGGTGGTTTGGGATTTCACCCTTTAACGGCTTGTTTTTAAGATTAAGTGCTGATTTTTGCCAATTATCGTCACATTCACAAACCGGGAGATCCGGGACTACGCGGTCAGTTCCTACAAGTTACAGTGGTCCCGTACGAGGTGTTCGTGCCCCCTACGGAGTCGTTTGGGGGGTGGTTTGGGTTTTCAACCTTCAACGGCTTGTTTTTAACTAAGTGTGATTTTTAAAAATTATCGTCATATTCAAAAACCGAGAGACCCGGGACTACGCGGTCAGTTCCTACAAGTTACATTGGTCCCGTGCGAGATGTTCGTTCCCCCTACGGGGTCGTTTGGGGTGTGGTTTGGGTTTTCACCCTTTAACGACTTGTTTTTAAGTTTAAGTGCTGATTTTTAAAAATTATCGTCATATTCACAAACCGGGAGTCCCGGGACTACGCGGTCAGTTCCTACAAGTTACATTGGTCCCGTGCGAGGTGTTCGTGCCCCTACGGGGTCGTTTGGGGGGTGGTTTGGGTTTTCACCCTTCGACGGCTTGTTTTTAACTAAGTGTGATTTTTGCAAATTATCGTCATATTCACAAACCGGGAGACCCGGGACTACGCGGTCAGTTCCTACAAGTTACATTGGTCCCGTGCGAGTTGTTCGTCCCCCCTACGGGGTCGTTTGGGGTGTGGTTTGGGTTTTCTCCCTTTAACGACTTATTTTTAAGTTTAAGTGCTGATTTTAGCAAATTATCGTCATATTCACAAACCTCGAGACCCGGGACTACGCGGTCAGTTCCTACAAGTTACATTAGTCCCGTGCGAGGTGTTCGTGCCCCCTACGGGGTCGTTTGGGAGGTGGTTTGGGTTTTCACCCTTCGACGGCTTGTTTTTAAGTTTAAGTGCTGATTTTTGCAAATTATCGTCATATTCACAAACCGGGACACCCGGGACTACGCGGTCATTTCCTACAAGTTACATTGGTCCCGTGCGAGGTGTTCGTGCCCCCTACGGGGTCGTTTGGGGGGTGGTTTGGGTTTTCACCCTTTAACGGCTTGTTTTTAAGTTTAAGTGCTGATTTTTACAAATTATCGTCATATTCACAAATCGGGATGCCCGGGACTACGCAGTCAGTTCCTACAAGTTATATTGGTCCCGTGCGAGGTGTCCGTGCCCCCTACGGAGTCGTTTGGGGGGTGGTTTGGGTTTTCACCCTTCGACGGCTTGTTTTTAACTAAGTGTGATTTTTGCAAATTATCGTCATATTCACAAACCGGGAGACCCGGGACTACGCGGTCAGTTTCTACAAGTTACATTGGTCCCGTGCGAGGTGTTCGTGCCCCCTACGGGGTCGTTTGGGGTGTCGTTTGGGTTTTCACCCTTTAACGGCTTGTTTTTAAGTTTAAGTGCTGATTTTTGCAAATTATCGTCATATTCACAAACCGGAAGACCCGAGACGACGCGGTCAGTTCTTACAAGTTACATTGGTCCCGTGCGAGGTGTTCGTGCCCCCTACGGGGTCGTTTGGGGGGTTGTTTGGGTTTTCACCCTTTAACGGCTTGTTTATAAGTTTAAGTGCTGATTTTTGCAAATTATCGTCATATTCACAAACCGGGAGACACGGGACTACGCGGTCAGTTCCTACAAGTTACATTGGTCCCGTGCGAGATGTTCGTGCCCCCTACGGGGTCGTTTGGGGTGTGGTTTGGGTTTTCACCCCTTAACGGCTTGTTTTTAAGTTTAATTGCTGATTTTTGCAAATTATCGTCATATTCACAAACCGGGAGACCCGGGACTACGCGGTCAGTTCCTACAAGTTACATTGGTCCCGTGCGAGGTGTTCGTGCCCCCTACGGAGTCGTTTGGTGGGTGGTTTGGGTTTTCACCCTTCAACGGCTTGTTTTTAACTAAGTGTGATTTTTACAAATTATCGTCATATTCACAAACCGGGAGACCCGGGACTACGCGGTCAGTTCCTACAAGTTACATTGGTCCCGTGCGAGATGTTCGTGCCCCCTACGGGGTCGTTTGGGGTGTGGTTTGGGTTTTCACCCTTTAACGGCTTGTTTTTAAGTTTAAGTGCTGATTTTTGCAAATTATCGTCATATTCACAAACTGGGAGACCCGGGACTACGCGGTCAGTTCCTACAAGTTACATTGGTCCCGTGCGAGGTGTTCGTGCCCCCTACAGGGTCGTTTGGGGGGTGGTTTGGGTTTTCACCCTTCGACGGCTTGTTTTTAACTAAGTGTGATTTTTGCAAATTATCGTCATATTCACAAACCGGGAGACCCGGGACTACACGGTCAGTTCCTATAAGTTACATTGGTCCCGTGCGAGTTGTTCGTCCCCCCTACGGGGTCGTTTGGGGTGTGGTTTGGGTTTTCACCCTTTAACAGCTTATTTTTAAGTTTAAGTGCTGATTTTTGCAAATTATTGTCATATTCACAAACCGGGAGACCCGGGACTACGCGGTCAGTTCCTACAAGTTACATTGGTCCCGTGCGAGGTGTTCGTGCCCCCTACGGGGTCGTTTGGGGGGTGGTTTGGGTTTTCACCCTTCGACGGCTTGTTTTTAAGTTTAAGTGTTGATTTTTACAAATTATCGTCATATTCACAAATCGGGAGGCCCGGGACTACGCGGTCAGTTCCTACAAGTTACATTGGTCCCATGCGAGGTGTCCGTGCCCCCTACGGAGTCGTTTGGGGGGTGGTTTGGGTTTTCACCCTTCGACGGCTTGTTTTTAACTAAGTGTGATTTTTGAAAATTATCGTCATATTCATAAACCGGGAGACCCGGGACTACGCGGTCAGTTCCTACAAGTTACATTGGTCCCGTGCGAGGTGTTCGTTCCCCCTACGGGGTCGTTTGGGGTGTGGTTTGGGTTTTCACCCTTTAACGGCTTGTTTTTAACTAAGTGTGATTTTCGCAAATTATCGTCGTATTCATAAACCGGGAGACCCGGGACTACGCGGTCAGTTCCTACAAGTTACATTGGTCCCGTGCGAGGTGTTCGTGCCCCCTACGGGGTCGTTTGGGGTGTCGTGTGGGTTTTCACCCTTTAACGGCATGTTTTTAAGTTTAAGTGCTGATTTTTGCAAATTATCGTCATATTCACAAACCGGGAGACCCGAGATGACGCGGTCAGTTCTTACAAGTTACATTGGTCCCGTGCGAGGTGTTCGTGCCCCCTTCGGGGTCGTTTGGGGGTTGTTTGGGTTTTCACCCTTTAACGGCTTGTTTTTAAGTTTAAGTGCTGATTTTTGCAAATTATCGTCATATTCACAAACCGGGAGACCAGGGACTACGCGGTCAGTTCCTACAAGTTACATTTGTCCCGTACGAGGTGTTCGTCCCCCCTAAGGGGTCGTTTGGGGGGTGGTTTGGGTTTTCACCCTTCGACGGCTTGTTTTTAAGTAAGTGTGATTTTTGCAAATTATCGTCATATTCACAAACCGGGAGACCCGGGACTACGCGGTCAGTTCCTACAAGTTACATTGGTCCCGTACGAGGTGTTCGTCCCCCCTAAGGGGTCGTTTGGGGAGTGGTTTGGGTTTTCACCCTTCGACGGCTTGTTTTTAACTAAGTGTGATTTTTACAAATTATCGTCATATTCACAAACCGGGAGACCCGGGACTACGCGGTCAGTTCCTACAAGTTACATTGGTCCCGTGCGAGATGTTCGTGCCCCCTACGGGGTCGTTTGGGGTGTGGTTTGGGTTTTCACCCTTTAACGGCTTGTTTTTAAGTTTAAGTGCTGATTTTTGCAAATTATCGTCATATTCACAAACTGGGAGACCCGGGACTACGCGGTCAGTTCCTACAAGTTACATTGGTCCCGTGCGAGGTGTTCATGCCCCCTACGGGGTCGTTTGGGGGGTGGTTTGGGTTTTCACCCTTCGACGGCTTGTTTTTAACTAAGTGTGATTTTTGCAAATTATCGTCATATTCACAAACCGGGAGACCCGGGACTACGCGGTCAGTTCCTACAAGTTACATTGGTCCCGTGCGAGTTGTTCGTCCCCCCTACGGGGTCGTTTGGGGTGTGGTTTGGGTTTTCACCCTTTAACGGCTTATTTTTAAGTTTAAGTGCTGATTTTTGCAAATTATTGTCATATTCACAAACCGGGAGACCCGGGACTACGCGGTCAGTTCTACAAGTTACATTGGTCCCGTGCGAGGTGTTCGTGCCCCCTACGGGGTCGTTTGGGGGGTGGTTTGGGTTTTCACCCTTCGACGGCTTGTTTTTAAGTTTAAGTGTTGATTTTTACAAATTATCGTCATATTCACAAATCGGGAGGCCCGGGACTACGCGGTCAGTTCCTACAAGTTACATTGGTCCCGTGCGAGGTGTCCGTGCCCCCTACGGAGTCGTTTGGGGGGTGGTTTGGGTTTTCACCCTTCGACGGCTTGTTTTTAACTAAGTGTGATTTTTGAAAATTATCATCATATTCATAAACCGGGAGACCCGGGACTACGCGGTCAGTTCCTACAAGTTACATTGGTCCCGTGCGAGGTGTTCGTTCCCCCTACGGGGTCGTTTGGGGGGTGGTTTGGGTTTTCACCCTTTAACGGCTTGTTTTTAACTAAGTGTGATTTTCGCAAATTATCGTCGTATTCATAAACCGGGAGACCCGGGACTACGCGGTCAGTTCCTACAAGTTACATTGGTCCCGTGCGAGGTGTTCGTGCCCCCTACGGGGTCGTTTGGGGTGTCGTTTGGGTTTTCACCCTTTAACGGCATGTTTTTAAGTTTAAGTGCTGATTTTTGCAAATTATCGTCATATTCACAAACCGGGAGACCCGAGATGACGCGGTCAGTTCTTACAAGTTACATTGGTCCCGTGCGAGGTGTTCGTGCCCCCTACGGGGTCGTTTGGGGGGTGGTTTGGGTTTTCACCCTTTAACGGCTTGTTTTTAAGTTTAAGTGCTGATTTTTGCAAATTATCGTCATATTCACAAACCGGGAGACCAGGGACTACGCGGTCAGTTCCTACAAGTTACATTGGTCCCGTACGAGGTGTTCGTCCCCCCTAAGGGGTCGTTTGGGGGGTGGTTTGGGTTTTCACCCTTCGACGGCTTGTTTTTAAGTAAGTGTGATTTTTGCAAATTATCGTCATATTCACAAACCGGGAGACCCGGGACTACGCGGTCAGTTCCTACAAGTTACATTGGTCCCGTACGAGGTGTTCGTCCCCCCTAAGGGGTCGTTTGGGGGGTGGTTTGGGTTTTCACCCTTCGACGGCTTGTTTTTAACTAAGTGTGATTTTTACAAATTATCGTCATATTCACAAACCGGGAGACCCGGGACTACGCGGTCAGTTCCTACAAGTTACATTGGTCCCGTGCGAGATGTTCGTGCCCCCTACGGGGTCGTTTGGGGTGTGGTTTGGGTTTTCACCCTTTAACGGCTTGTTTTTAAGTTTAAGTGCTGATTTTTGCAAATTTTCGTCATATTCACAAACTGGGAGACCCGGGACTACGCGGTCAGTTCCTACAAGTTACATTGGTCCCGTGCGAGGTGTTCGTGCCCCCTACGGGGTCGTTTGGGGGGTGGTTTGGGTTTTCACCCTTCGACGGCTTGTTTTTAACTAAGTGTGATTTTTGCAAATTATCGTCATATTCACAAACCGGGAGACCCGGGACTATGCGGTCAGTTCCTACAAGTTACATTGGTCCCGTGCGAGTTGTTCGTCCCCCCTACGGGGTCGTTTGGGGTGTGGTTTGGGTTTTCACCCTTTAACGGCTTATTTTTAAGTTTAAGTGCTGATTTTTGCAAATTATTGTCATATTCACAAACCGGGAGACCCGGGACTACGCGATCAGTTCTACAAGTTACATTGGTCCCGTGCGAGGTGTTCGTGCCCCCTACGGGGTCGTTTGGGGGGTGGTTTGGGTTTTCACCCTTGGACGGCTTGTTTTTAAGTTTAAGTGTTGATTTTTACAAATTATCGTCATATTCACAAACCGGGAGACCCGGGACTACGCGGTCAGTTCCTACAAGTTACATTGGTCCCGTGCGAGGTGTTCGTGCCCCCTTCGGGGTCGTTTGGGGGGTGGTTTGGGATTTCACCCTTTAACGGCTTGTTTTTAAGTTTAAGTGCTGATTTTTGCCAATTATCGTCACATTCACAAACCGGGAGATCCGGGACTACGCGGTCAGTTCCTACAAGTTACAGTGGTTCCGTGCGAGGTGTTCGTGCCCCCTACGGAGTCGTTTGGGGGGTGGTTTGGGTTTTCACCCTTCAACGGCTTGTTTTTAACTAAGTGTGATTTTTACAAATTATCGTCATATTCACAAACCGGGAGACCCGGGACTACGCGGTCAGTTCCTACAAGTTACATTGGTCCCGTGCGAGATGTTCGTGCACCCTACGGGGTCGTTTGGGATGTGGTTTGGGTTTTCACCCTTTAACGGCTTGTTTTTAAGTTTAAGTGCTGATTTTTGCAAATTATCGTCATATTCACAAACCGGGAGACTCGGGACTACGCGGTCAGTTCCTACAAGTTACATTGGTCCCGTGCGAGTTGTTCGTTCCCCCTACGGGGTCGTTTGGGGGGTGGTTTGGGTTTTCACCCTTCGACGGCTTGTTTTTAACTAAGTGTGATTTTTGCAAATTATCGTCATATTCACAAACCGGGAGACCCGGGACTACGCGGTCAGTTCCTACAAGTTACATTGGTCCCGTGCGAGTTGTTCGTCTCCCCTACGGGGTCGTTTGGGGTGTGGTTTGGGTTTTCACCCTTTAACGGCTTATTTTTAAGTTTAAGTGCTGATTTTTGCAAATTATTGTCATATTCACAAACCGGGAGACCCGGGACTACTCGGTCAGTTCCTACAAGTTACATTAGTCCCGTGCGAGGTGTTCGTGCCCCCTACGGGGTCGTTTGGGGGGTGGTTTGTGTTTTCACCCTTCGACGGCTTGTTTTTAAGTTTAAGTGCTGATTTTTGCAAATTATCGTCATATTCACAAACCGGGAGACCCGGGACTACGCGGTCAGTTCCTACAAGTTACATTGGTCCCGTGCGACGTGTTCGTGCCCCCTACGGGGTCGTTTGGGGGGTTGTTTGGGTTTTCACCCTTTAACGGCTTGTTTTTAAGTTTAAGTGCTGATTTTTGCAAATTATCGTCATATTCACAAACCGGGAGACCCGGGACTACGCGGTGAGTTCCAACAAGTTACATTGGTCCCGTGCGAGGTGTCCGTGCCCCCTACGGAGTCGTTTGGGGGGTGGTTTGGGTTTTCACCCTTCGACGGCTTGTTTTTAACTAAGTGTGATTTTTGCAAATTATCGTCATATTCACAAACCGGGAGACCCGGGACTACTCGGTCAGTTCCTACAAGTTACATTAGTCCCGTGCGAGGTGTTCGTGCCCCCTACGGGGTCGTTTGGGGTGTGGTTTGGGTTTTCACCCTTTCACGGCTTGTTTTTAACTAAGTGTGATTTTCGCAAATCATCGTCATATTCACAAACCGGGAGACCCGGGACTACGCGGTCAGTTCCTACAAGTTACATTGGTCCCGTACGAGTTGTTCGTCCCCCCTACGGGGTCGTTTGGGGTGTGGTTTGGGTTTTCACCCTTTTACGGCTTATTTTTAAGTTTAAGTGCTGATTTTAGCAAATTATCGTCATATTCACAAACCGGGAGACCCGGGACTACTCGGTCAGTTCCTACAAGTTACATTAGTCCCGTGCGAGGTGTTCGTGCCCCCTACGGGGTCGTTTGGGGGGTGGTTTGGGTTTTCACCCTTTAACGGCTTGTTTTTAAGTTTAAGTGCTGATTTTTGCAAATTATCGTCATATTCACAAACCGGGAGACCCGGGACTACGCGGTCAGTTCCTACAAGTTACATTGGTCCCGTGCGAGGTGTTCGTTCCCTCTACGGGGTCGTTTGGGGTGTGGTTTGGGTTCTCACCCTTTAACGGCTTGTTTTTAACTAAGTGTGATTTTTGCAAATTATCGTCATATTCAGAAACCGGGAGACCCTGGACTACGCGGTCAGTTCCTACAAGTTACATTGGTCCCGTGCGAGGTGTTCGTGCCCCCTACGGGGTCGTTTGGGGTGTCGTTTGGGTTTTCACCCTTTAACGGCTTGTTTTTAAGTTTAAGTGCTGATTTTTGCAAATTATCATATTCACAAACCGGGAGACCCGAGACGACGCGGTCAGTTCTTACAAGTTACATTGGTCCCGTGCGAGGTGTTCGTGCCCCCTACGGGGTCGTTTGGGGGGTTGTTTGGGTTTTCACCCTTTAACGGCTTGTTTTTAAGTTTAAGTGCTGATTTTTGCAAATTATCGTCATATTCACAAACCGGGAGACCCGGGACTACGCGGTCAGTTCCTACAAGTTACATTGGTCCCGTGCGAGGTGTCCGTGCCCCCTACGGGGTCGTTTGGGGGTTGGTTTGGGTTTTCACCCTATAACGGCTTGTTTTTATGTTTAAGTGTTGATTTTTACAAATTATCGTCATATTCACAAATCGGGAGGCCCGGGACTACGCGGTCAGTTCCTACAAGTTACATTGGTCCCGTGCGAGGTGTCCGTGCCCCCTACGGAGTCGTTTGGGGGGTGGTTTGGGTTTTCACCCTTCGACGGCTTGTTTTCAACTAAGTGTGAGTTTTGCAAATTATCGTCATATTCACAAACCGGGAGACCCGGGACTACGCGGTCAGTTCCTACAAGTTACATTGGTCCCGTGCGAGGTGTTCGTTCCCCCTACGGGGTCGTTTGGGGTGTGGTTTGGGTTTTCACTCTTTCACGGCTTGTTTTTAACTAAGTGTGATTTTCGCAAATTATCGTCATATTCTCAAACCGGGAGACCCGGGACTACGCGGTCAGTTCCTACAAGTTACATTGGTCCCGTACGAGTTGTTCGTCCCCCCTACGGGGTCGTTTGGGGTGTGGTTTGGGTTTTCACCCTTTAACGGCTTATTTTTAAGTTTAAGTGCTGATTTTAGCAAATTATCGTCATATTCACAAACCGGGAGACCCGGGACTACTCGGTCAGTTCCTACAAGTCACATTAGTCCCGTGCGAGGTGTTCGTGCCCCCAATGGGGTCGTTTGGGGGGTGGTTTGGGTTTTCACCCTTCGACGGCTTGTTTTTAAGTTTAAGTGCTGATTTTTGCAAATTATCGTCATATTCACAAATCGGGAGACCCGAGATGACGCGGTCAGTTCTTACAAGTTACATTGGTCCCGTGCGAGGTGTTCGTGCCCCCTACGGGGTCCTTTGGGGGGTTGTTTGGGTTTTCACCCTTTAACGGCTTGTTTTTAAGTTTAAGTGCTGATTTTTGCAAATTATCGTCATATTCACAAACCGGGAGACCAGGGACTACGCGGTCAGTTCCTACAAGTTACATTGGTCCCGTACGAGGTGTTCGTCCCCCCTAAGGGGTCGTTTGGGGGGTGGTTTGGGTTTTCACCCTTCGACGGCTTGTTTTTAAGTAAGTGTGATTTTTGCAAATTATCGTCATATTCACAAACCGGGAGACCCGGGACTACGCGGTCAGTTCCTACAAGTTACATTGGTCCCGTACGAGGTGTTCGTCCCCCCTAAGGGGTCGTTTGGGGGGTGGTTTGGGTTTTCACCCTTCGACGGCTTGTTTTTAACTAAGTGTGATTTTTGCAAATTATCGTCATATTCACAAATCGGGAGACCCGGGACTGCGCGGTCAGTTCCTACAAGTTACATTGGTCCCGTGCGAGTTGTTCGTCCCCCCTACGGGGTCGTTTGGGGTGTGGTTTGGGTTTTCACCCTTTAACGGCTTATTTTTAAGTTTAAGTGCTGATTTTTGCAAATTATTATCATATTCACAAACCGGGAGACCCGGGACTACGCGGTCAGTTCCTACAAGTTACACTGGTCCCGTGCGAGGTGTTCGTGCCTCCTACGGGGTCGTTTGGGGGGTGGTTTGGGTATTCACCATTTTACGGCATATTTTTAAGTTTAAGTGCTGAATTTTGCAAATTATCGTCATATTCACAAACCGGGAGACCCGGGACTACGCGGTCAGTTCCTACAAGTGACATTGGTCCCGTGCGAGGTGTCCGTGCCCCCTACGGGGTCGTTTGGGGGGTGGTTTGGTTTTTCACCCTTCGACGACTTGTTTTTAAGTAAGTGTGATTTTTGCAAATTATCGTCATATTCACAAACCGGGAGACCCGGGACTACGCGGTCAGTTCCTACAAGTTACATTGGTCCCGTGCGAGGTGTTCGTGCCCCCTACGGGGTCGTTTGTGGGGTGGTTTGGGTTTTCACCCTTGGACGGCTTGTTTTTAAGTTTAAGTGCTGATTTTTGCAAATTATCGTCATATTCACAAACCGGGAGACCCGGGTCTACGCGGTCAGTTCCTACAAGTTACATTGGTCCCGTGCGAGGTGTTCGTGCCCCCTTCGGGGTCGTTTGGGTGGTGGTTTGGGATTTCACCCTTTAACGGCTTGTTTTTAAGTTTAAGTGCTGATTTTTGCCAATTATCGTCACATTCACAAACCGGGAGATCCGGGACTACGCGGTCAGTTCCTACAAGTTACAGTGGTCCCGTGCGAGGTGTTCGTGCCCCCTACGGAGTCGTTTGGGGGGTGGTTTGGGTTTTCACCCTTCAACGGCTTGTTTTTAACTAAGTGTGATTTTTACAAATTATCGTCATATTCACAAACCGGGAGACCCGGGACTACGCGGTCAATTCCTACAAGTTACATTGGTCCCGTGCGAGATGTTCGTGCACCCTACGGGGTCGTTTGGGATGTGGTTTGGGTTTTCACCCTTTAACGGCTTGTTTTTAAGTTTAAGTGCTGATTTTTGCAAATTATCGTCATATTCACAAACTGGGAGACTCGGGACTACGCGGTCAGTTCCTACAAGTTACATTGGTCCCGTGCGAGGTGTTCGTTCCCACTACGGGGTCGTTTGGGGGGTGGTTTGGGTATTCACCCTTCGACGGCTTGTTTTTAACTAAGTGTGATTTTCGCAAATTATCGTCATATTCACAAACCGGGAGACCCGGGACTACGCGGTCAGTTCCTACAAGTTACATTGGTCCCGTGCGAGTTGTTCGTCCCCCCTACGGGGTCGTTTGGGGTGTGGTTTGGGTTTTCACCCTTTAACGGCTTATTTTTAAGTTTAAGTGCTGATTTTAGCAAATTATCGTCATATTCACAAACCGGGAGACCCGGGACTACTCGGTCAGTTCCTACAAGTTACATTAGTCCCGTGCGAGGTGTTCGTGCCCCCTACGGGGTCGTTTGGGGGGTGGTTTGTGTTTTCACCCTTCGACGGCTTGTTTTTTAGTTTAAGTGCTGATTTTTGCAAATTATCGTCATATTCACAAACCGGGAGACCCGGGACTACGCGGTCAGTTCCTACAAGTTACATTGGTCCCGTGCGACGTGTTCGTGCCCCCTACGGGGTCGTTTGGGGGGTGGTTTGGGTTTTCACCCTATAACGGCTTGTTTTTAAGTTTAAGTGCTGATTTTTACAAATTATCGTCATATTCACAAATCGGGATGCCCGGGACTACGCGGTAAGTTCCTACAAGTTACATTGGTCCCGTGCGAGGTGTTCGTGCCCCCTACGGGGTCGTTTGGGGGGTTGTTTGGGTTTTCACCCTTTAACGGCTTGTTTTTAAGTTTAAGTGCTGATTTTTGCAAATTATCGTCATATTCACAAACCGGGAGACCCGGGACTACGCGGTCAGTTCCAACAAGTTACATTGGTCCCGTGCGAGGTGTCCGTGCCCCCTACGGGGTCGTTTGGGGGGTGGTTTGGGTTTTCACCCTATAACGGCTTGTTTTTATGTTTAAGTGCTGATTTTTACAAATTATCGTCATATTCACAAATCGGGAGGCCCGGGACTACGCGGTCAGTTCCTACAAGTTACATTGGTCCCGTGCGAGGTGTCCGTGCCCCCTACGGAGTCGTTTGGGGGGTGGTTTGGGTTTTCACCCTTCGACGGCTTGTTTTTAACTAAGTGTGATTTTTGCAAATTATCGTCATATTCACAAACCGGGAGACCCGGGACTACTCGGTCAGTTCCTACAAGTTACATTAGTCCCGTGCGAGGTGTGCGTGCCCCCTACGGGGTCGTTTGGGGTGTGGTTTGGGTTTTCACCCTTTCACGGCTTGTTTTTAACTAAGTGTGATTTTCGCAAATTATCGTCATATTCACAAACCGGGAGACCCGGGACTACGCGGTCAGTTCCTACAAGTTACATTGGTCCCGTGCGAGTTGTTCGTCCCCCCTACGGGGTCGTTTGGGGTGTGGTTTGGGTTTTCACCCTTTAACGGCTTATTTTTAAGTTTAAGTGCTGATTTTAGCAAATTATCGTCATATTCACAAACCGGGAGACCCGGGACTACTCGGTCAGTTCCTACAAGTTACATTAGTCCCGTGCGAGGTGTTCGTGCCCCCTATGGGGTCGTTTGGTGAGTGGTTTGGGTTTTCACCCTTTAACGGCTTGTTTTTAAGTTTAAGTGCTGATTTTTGCAAATTATCGTCATATTCACAAATCGGGATGCCCGGGACTACGTGGTAAGTTCCTACAAGTTACATTGGTCCCGTGCGAGGTGTTCGTGCCCCCTACGGGGTCGTTTGGGGTGTCGTTTGGGTTTTCACCCTTTAACGGCTTATTTTTAAGTTTAAGTGCTGATTTTTGCAAATTATCGTCATATTCACAAACCGGGAGACCCGAGACGACGCGGTCAGTTCTTACAAGTTACATTGGTCCCGTGCGAGGTGTTCGTGCCCCCTACGGGGTCGTTTGGGGGGTTGTTTGGGTTTTCACCCTTTAACGGCTTGTTTTTAAGTTTAAGTGCTGATTTTTGCAAATTATCGTCATATTCACAAACCGGGAGAACCGGGACTACGCGGTCAGTTCCTATAAGTTACATTGGTCCCGTGCGAGGTGTTCGTGCCCCCTACGGGGTCGTTTGGGGGGTGGTTTGGTTTTTCACCCTTCGACGGCTTGTTTTTAAGTAAGTGTGATTTTTGCAAATTATCGTCATATTCACAAACCGGGAGACCCGGGACTACGCGGTCAGTTCCTACAAGTTACATTGGTCCCGTGCGAGGTGTCCGTGCCCCCTACGGAGTCGTTTGGGGGGTGGTTTGGGTTTTCACCCTTCGACGGCTTGTTTTCAACTAAGTGTGATTTTCGCAAATTATCGTCATATTCACAAACCGGGAGACCCGGGACTACGCGGTCAGTTCCTACAAGTTACATTGGTCCCGTGCGAGGTGTTCGTGCCCCCTACGGGGTCGTTTGGGGTGTCGTTTTGGTTTCCACCCTTTAACGGCTTGTTTTTATGTTTAAGTGCTGATTTTTGCAAATTATCGTCATATTCACAAACCGGGAGACCCGAGACGACGCGGTCAGTTCTTACAAGTTACATTGGTCCCGTGCGAGGTGTTCGTGCCCCCTACGGGGTCGTTTGGGGGGTTGTTTGGGTTTTCACCCTTTAACGGCTTGTTTTTAAGTTTAAGGGCTGATTTTTGCAAATTATCGTCATATTCACAAACCGGGAGACCCGGGACTACGCGGTCAGTTCCTACAAGTTACATTGGTCCCGTACGAGGTGTTCGTGCCCCCTAAGGGGTCGTTTGGGGGGTGGTTTGGGTTTTCACCCTTCAACGGCTTGTTTTTAACTAAGTGTGATTTTTACAAATTATCGTCATATTCACAAACCGGGAGACCCGGGACTACGCGGTCAGTTCCTACAAGTTACATTGGTCCCGTGCGAGATGTTCGTGCCCCCTACGGGGTCGTTTGTGGTGTGGTTTGGGTTTTCACCCTTTAACGGCTTGTTTATAAGTTTAAGTGCTGATTTTTGCAAATTATCGTCATATTCACAAACCGGGAGACCCGGGACTACGCGGTCAGTTCCTACAAGTTACATTGGTCCCGTGCGAGGTGTTCGTGCCCCCTACGGGGTCGTTTGGGGGGTGGTTTGGGTTTTCACCCTTCGACGGCTTGTTTTTAACTAAGTGTGATTTTTGCAAATTATCGTCATATTCACAAACCGGGAGACCCGGGACTACACGGTCAGTTCCTACAAGTTACATTAGTCCCGTGCGAGGTGTTCGTGCCCCTACGGGGTCGTTTGGGGGGTGGTTTGGGTTTTCACCCTTCGACGGCTTGTTTTTAAGTTTAAGTGCTGATTTTTGAAAATTATCGTCATATTCACAAACCGGGAGACCCGGGACTACGCGGTCAGTTCCTACAAGTTACATTGGTCCCGTGCGAGGTGTTCGTGCCCCCTACGGAGTCGTTTGGGGGGTGGTTTGGGTTTTCACCCTATAACGGCTTGTATTTAAGTTTAAGTGCTGATTTTTACAAATTATCGTCATATTCACAAATCGGGATGCCCGGGACTACGCGGTCAGTTCGTACAACTTACATTGGTCCCGTGCGAGGTGTCCGTACCCCCTACGGAGTCGTTTGGGGGGTGGTTTGGGTTTTCACCCTTCGACGGCGTGTTTTTAACTAAGTGTGATTTTTGCAAATTATCGTCATATTCACAAACCGGGAGACCCGGGACTACGCGGTCAGTTCCTACAAGTTACATTGGTCCCGTGCGAGGTGTTCGTGCCCCCTACGGGGTCGTTTGGGGTGTCATTTGGGTTTTCACCCTTTAACGGCTTGTTTTTAAGTTTAAGTGCTGATTTTTGCAAATTATCGTCATATTCACAAACCGGGAGACCCGAGACGACGCGGTCAGTTCTTACAAGTTACATTGGTCCCGTGCGAGGTGTTCGTGCCCCCTACGGGGTCGTTTGGGGGGTTGTTTGGGTTTTCACCCGTTAACGGCTTGTTTTTAAGTTTAAGTGTTGATTTTTGCAAATTGTCGTCATATTCACAAACCGGGAGTCCCGGGACTACGCGGTTAGTTCCTACAAGTTACATTGGTCCCGTACGAGGTGTTCGTGCCCCCTAAGGGGTCGTTTGGGGGGTGGTTTCGGTTTCACCCTTCGACGGCTTGTTTTTAAGTAAGTGTGATTTTTGCAAATTATCGTCATATTCACAAACCGGGAGACCTGGGACTACGCGGTCAGTTCCTACAAGTTACATTGGTCCCGTGCGAGGTGTTCGTCCCCCCTACGGGGTCGTTTGGGGGGTGGTTTTGGTTTTCACCCTTTAACGGTTTGTTTTTAAGTTTAAGTGCTGATTTTTGCAAATTATCGTCATATTCACAAACCGGGAGACCCGGGACTACGCGGTCAGTTCCTACAAGTTACACTGGTCCCGTGCGAGGTGTTCGTGCCTCCTACGGGGTCGTTTGGGGGTGGTTTGGGTATTCACCATTTGACGGCATATTTTTAAGTTTAAGTGCTGATTTTTGGAAATTATCGTCATATTCACAAACCGGGAGACCCGGGACTACGCGGTCAGTTCCTACAAGTCACATTGGTCCCGTGCGAGGTGTTCGTGCCCCCTACGGGGTCGTTTGGAGGGTGGTTTGGTTTTTCACCCTTCGACGGCTTGTTTTTAAGTAAGTGTGATTTTGCAAATTATCGTCATATTCACAAACCGGGAGACCCGGGACTACGCGGTCAGTTCCTACAAGTTACATTGGTCCCGTGCGAGGTGTTCGTGCCCCCTACGGGGTCGTTTGGGGCGTGGTTTGGGTTTTCACCCTAGGACGGCTTGTTTTTAAGTTTAAGTGCTGATTTTTGCAAATTATCGTCATATTCACAAACTGGGAGACCCGGGACTACGCGGTCAGTTCCTACAAGTTACATTGGTCCCGTGCGAGGTGTTCGTGCCCCCTTCGGGTCGTTTGGGGGGTGGTTTGGGATTTCACCCTTTAACGGCTTGTTTTTAAGTTAAAGTGCTGATTTTTTCAATTATCGTCACATTCACAAACCGGGAGATCCGGGACTACGCGGTCAGTTCCTACAAGTTACAGTGGTACCATGCGAGGTGTTCGTGTCCCCTACGGAGTCGTTTGGGGGGTGGTTTGGGTTTTCACCCTTCAACGGCTTGTTTTTAACTAAGTGTGATTTTTACAAATTATCGTCATATTCACAAACCGGGAGACCCGGGACTACGCGGTCAGTTCCTACAAGTTACATTGGTCCCGTGCGAGATGTTCGTGCCCCCGACGGGGTCGTTTGGGGTGTGGTTTGGGTTTTCACCCTTTAACGGCTTGTTTTTAAATTTAAGTGCTGATTTTTGCAAATTATCGTCATATTCACAAACCGGGAGACCCGGGACTACGCGGTCAGTTCCTACAAGTTACATTGGTCCCGTACGAGGTGTTCGTGCCCCTACGGGGTCGTTTGGGGGGTGGTTTGGGTTTTCACCCTTCGACGGCTTGTTTTTAACTAAGTGTGATTTTGCAAATTATCGTCATATTCACAAACCGGGAGACCCGGGACTACGCGGTCAGTTCCTACAAGTTACATTGGTCCCGTGCGAGTTGTTCGTCCCCCCTACGGGGTCGTTTGGGGTGTGGTTTGGGTTTTCACCCTTTAACGGCTTATTTTTAAGTTTAAGTACTGATTTTAGCAAATTATCGTCATATTCACAAACCGGGAGACCCGGGACTACGCGGTCAGTTCCTACAAGTTACATTAGTCACGTGCGAGGTGTTCGTGCCCCCTACGGGGTCGTTTGGGGGTGGTTTGGGTTTTCACCCTTCGACGGCTTGTTTTTAAGTTTAAGTGTTGATTTTTGCAAATTATCGTCATATTCACAAATCGGGAGACCCGGGACTAAGCGGTCAGTTCCTACAAGTTACATTGGTCCCGTGCGAGGTGTCCATGCCCCCTACGGGGTCGTTTGGGGGGTGGTTTGGGTTTTCACCCTATAACGGCTTGTTTTTAAGTTTAAGTGCTGATTTTTACAAATTATCGTCATATTCACAAATCGGGATGCCCGAGACTATGCGGTCAGTTCCTACAAGTTACATTGGTCCCGTGCGAGGTGTCCGTGCCCCCTACGGAGTCGTTTGGGGGGTGGTTTGGGTTTTCACCCTTCGACGGCTTGTTTTTAACTAAGTGTAATTTTTGCAAATTATCGTCATATTCACAAACCGGGAGACCCGGGACTACGCGGTCAGTTCCTACAAGTTACATTGGTCCCGTGCGAGGTGTTCGTGCCCCGTACGGGGTCGTTTGGGGTGTGGTTTGGGTTTTCACCCTTTAACGGCTTGTTTTTAACTAAGTGTGATTTTTGCAAATTATCGTCATATTCACAAACCGGGATACCCGGGACTACGCGATCAGTTTCCTACAAGTTACATTGGTCCCGTGCGAGGTGTTCGTGCCCCCTACGGGGTCGTTTGGGGTGTGGTTTGGGTTTTCACCCTTTAACGGCTTGTTTTTAAGTTTAAGTGATTATTTTTGTAAATTATCGTCATATTCACAAACCGGGAGACCCGGGACTACGCGGTCAGTTCCTACAAGTTACATTGGTCCCGTGCGAGGTGTCTGTGCCCCCTACGGGGTCGTTTGGGGGGTGGTTTGATTTTTAACCCTTCGACGGCTTGTTTTTAAGTAAGTGTGATTTTTGCAAATTATCGTCATATTCACAAACCGGGAGACCCGGGACTACGTGGACAGTTCCTACAAGTTACATTGGTCCCGTGCGAGGTGTTCGTGCCCCCTACGGGGTCGTTTGGGGGGTGGTTTGGGTTTTCACCCTTGGACGGCTTGTTTTTAAGTTTAAGTGCTGATTTTTGCAAATTATCGTCATATTCACAAACCAGGAGACCCGGGACTACGCGGTCAGTTCCTACAAGTTACATTGGTCCCGTGGGAGGTGTTCGTGCCCCCTTCGGGGTCGTTTGGGGTGGTTTGGGATTTCACCCTTTAACGGCTTGTTTTTAAGTTTAAGTGCTGATTTTTGCAAATTATCGTCATATTCACAAACCGGGAGATCCGGGACTACGCGGTCAGTTCCTACAAGTTACATTGGTCCCGTGCGAGGTGTTCGTGCCCCCTACGGGGTCGTTTGGGGGGTGGTTTGGGATTTCACCCTTTAACGGCTTGTTTTTAAGTTTAAGTGCTGATTTTTGCAAATTATCGTCATATTCACAAACGAGGAGACCCGAGACGACGCGGTCAGTTCTTACAAGTTACATTGGTCCCGTGCGAGGTGTTCGTGCCCCCTACGGGGTCGTTTGGGGGGTTGTTTGGGTTTTCACCCTTTAACGGCTTGTTTTTAAGTTTAAGTGCTGATTTTTGCAAATTATCGTCATATTCACAAACCGGGCGACCCGGGACTACGCGGTCAGTTCCTACAAGTTACATTGGTCCCGTGCGAGGTGTCCGTGCCCCCTACGGGGTCGTTTGGGGGGTGGTTTGGGTTTTCACCCTATAACGGCTTGTTTTTATGTTTAAGTGCTGATTTTTACAAATTACCGTCATATTCACAAATCGGGAGGCCCGGGACTACGCGGTCAGTTCCTAAAAGTTACATTGGTCCCGTGCGAGGTGTCCGTGCCCCCTACGGAGTCGTTTGGGGGGTGTTTTGGGTTTTCACCCTTCGACGGCTTGTTTTTAACTAAGTGTGATTTTTGCAAATTATCGTCATATTCACAAACCGGGAGACCCGGGACTACGCGGTCAGTTTCTACAAGTTACATTGGTCCCGTGCGAGGTGTTCGTTCCCCCTACGGGGTCGTTTGGGGTGTGGTTTGGGTTTTCACCCTTTAACGGCTTGTTTTTAACTAAGTGTGATTTTCGCAAATTATCGTCATATTCACAAACCGGGAGACCCGGGACTACGCTGTCAGTTCCTACAAGTTACATTGGTCCCGTGCGAGGTGTTCGTGCCCCCTACGGGGTCGTTTGGGTTTTCACCCTATAACGGCTTGTTTCTAAGTTTAAGTGCTGATTTTTGCAAATTATCGTCATATTCACAAACCGGGAGACCCGAGATGACGCGGTCAGTTCTTAGAAGTTACATTGGTCCCGTGCGAGGTGTTCGTGCCCCCTACGGGGTCGTTTGGGGGGTTGTTTGGGTTTTCACCCTTTAACGGCTTGTTTTTAAGTTTAAGGGCTTATTTTTGCAAATTATCGTCATATTCACAAACCGGTAGACCCGGGACTACGCGGTCAGTTCCTACAAGTTACATTGGTCCCGTACGAGGTGTTCGTGCCCCCTAAGGGGTCGTTTGGGGGGTGGTTTGGGTTTTCACCCTTCAACGGCCATTTTTTAACTAAGTGCTAATTTTTACAATTATCGTCATATTCACAAACCGGGAGACCCGGGACTACGCGGTCAGTTCCTACAAGTTACATTGGTCCCATGCGAGATGTTCGTGCCCCCTACGAGGTCGTTTGGGGTGTGGTTTGGGTTTTCACCCTTTAACGGCTTGTTTTTAAGTTTAAGTGCTGATTTTTGCAAATTATCGTCATATTCACAAACCGGAGACCCGGGACTACGCGGTCAGTTCCTACAAGTTACATTGATCCCGTGCGAGGTGTTCGTGCCCCCTACGGGGTCGTTTGGGGGGTGGTTTGGGTTTTCACCCTTCGACGGCTTGTTTTTAACTAAGTGTGATTTTTGCAAATTATCGTCATATTCACAAACCGGGAGACCCAGGACTACGCGGTCAGTTCCTACAAGTTACATTGGTCCCGTGCGAGTTGTCCGTCCCCCTACGGGGTCGGGGGTCGTTTGGGGTGTGGTTTGGGTTTTCACCCTTTAACGGTTTATTTTTAAGTTTAAGTGTTGATTTTAGCAAATTATCGTGATATTCACAAACCGGGAGACCCGGGACTACGCGGTCAGTTCCTACAAGTTACATTAGTCCCGTGCGAGGTGTTCGTGCCCCCTACGGGGTCGTTTGGGGGGTGGTTTGGGTTTTCACCCTTCGACGGCTTGTTTTTAAGTTTAAGTGCTGATTTTTGCAAATTATCGTCATATTCACAAACCGGGAGACCCGGGACTACGCGGTCAGTTCCTACAAGTTACATTGGTCCCGTGCGAGGTGTTCGTTCCCCCTACGGGGTCGTTTGGGGGGTGGTTTGGGTTTTCACCTTATAACGGCTTATTTTTAAGTTTAAGTGCTGATTTTTACAAATTATCGTCATATTCACAAATCGGGATGCCCGGGACTATGCGGTCAGTTCGTACAAGTTACATTGGTCCCGTGCGAGGTGTCCGTGCCCCCTACGGAGTCGTTTGGGGGGTGGTTTGGGTTTTCACCCTTCGACAGCTTGTTTTTAACTAAGTGTAATTTTTGCAAATTATCTTCATATTCCCAAACCGGGAAACCCGGGACTACGCGGTCAGTTCCTACAAGTTACATTGGTCCCGTGCGAGGTGTTCGTGCCCCCTACGGGGTCGTTTGGGGTGTCATTTGGGTTTTCACCCTTCAACGGCTTGTTTTTAAGTTTAAGTGCTGATTTTTTCAAATTATCGTCATATTCACAAACCGAGAGACCCGAGACGACGCGTTCAGTTCTTACAAGTTACATTGGTCCCGTGCGAGGTGTTCGTGCCCCCTACGGGGTCGTTTGGGGGGTTGTTTGGGTTTTCACCCTTTAACGGCTTGTTTTTAAGTTTAAGTGCTGATTTTTGCAAATTATCGTCATATTCACAAACCGGGAGATCCGGGACTACGCGGTCAGTTCCTACAAGTTACATTGGTCCCGTGCGAGGTGTTCGTGCCCCCTACGGGGTCGTTTGGGGGGTGGTTTGGGATTTCACCCTTTAACGGCTTGTTTTTAAGTTTAAGTGCTGATTTTTGCAAATTATCGTCATATTCACAAACGAGGAGACCCGAGACGACGCGGTCAGTTCTTACAAGTTACATTGGTCCCGTGCGAGGTGTTCGTGCCCCCTACGGGGTCGTTTGGGGGGTTGTTTGGGTTTTCACCCTTTAACGGCTTGTTTTTAAGTTTAAGTGCTGATTTTTGCAAATTATCGTCATATTCACAAACCGGGCGACCCGGGACTACGCGGTCAGTTCCTACAAGTTACATTGGTCCCGTGCGAGGTGTCCGTGCCCCCTACGGGGTCGTTTGGGGGGTGGTTTGGGTTTTCACCCTATAACGGCTTGTTTTTATGTTTAAGTGCTGATTTTTACAAATTACCGTCATATTCACAAATCGGGAGGCCCGGGACTACGCGGTCAGTTCCTAAAAGTTACATTGGTCCCGTGCGAGGTGTCCGTGCCCCCTACGGAGTCGTTTGGGGGGTGTTTTGGGTTTTCACCCTTCGACGGCTTGTTTTTAACTAAGTGTGATTTTTGCAAATTATCGTCATATTCACAAACCGGGAGACCCGGGACTACGCGGTCAGTTTCTACAAGTTACATTGGTCCCGTGCGAGGTGTTCGTTCCCCCTACGGGGTCGTTTGGGGTGTGGTTTGGGTTTTCACCCTTTAACGGCTTGTTTTTAACTAAGTGTGATTTTCGCAAATTATCGTCATATTCACAAACCGGGAGACCCGGGACTACGCGGTCAGTTCCTACAAGTTACATTGGTCCCGTGCGAGGTGTTCGTGCCCCCTACGGGGTCGTTTGGGTTTTCACCCTATAACGGCTTGTTTCTAAGTTTAAGTGCTGATTTTTGCAAATTATCGTCATATTCACAAACCGGGAGACCCGAGATGACGCGGTCAGTTCTTAGAAGTTACATTGGTCCCGTGCGAGGTGTTCGTGCCCCCTACGGGGTCGTTTGGGGGGTTGTTTGGGTTTTCACCCTTTAACGGCTTGTTTTTAAGTTTAAGGGCTTATTTTTGCAAATTATCGTCATATTCACAAACCGGTAGACCCGGGACTACGCGGTCAGTTCCTACAAGTTACATTGGTCCCGTACGAGGTGTTCGTGCCCCCTAAGGGGTCGTTTGGGGGGTGGTTTGGGTTTTCACCCTTCAACGGCCATTTTTTAACTAAGTGCTAATTTTTATAAATTATCGTCATATTCACAAACCGGGAGACCCGGGACTACGCGGTCAGTTCCTACAAGTTACATTGGTCCCATGCGAGATGTTCGTGCCCCCTACGAGGTCGTTTGGGGTGTGGTTTGGGTTTTCACCCTTTAACGGCTTGTTTTTAAGTTTAAGTGCTGATTTTTGCAAATTATCGTCATATTCACAAACCAGGAGACCCGGGACTACGCGGTCAGTTCCTACAAGTTATATTGATCCCGTGCGAGGTGTTCGTGCCCCCTACGGGGTCGTTTGGGGGGTGGTTTGGGTTTTCACCCTTCGACGGCTTGTTTTTAACTAAGTGTGATTTTTGCAAATTATCGTCATATTCACAAACCGGGAGACCCAGGACTACGCGGTCAGTTCCTACAAGTTACATTGGTCCCGTGCGAGTTGTCCGTCCCCCCTACGGGGTCGTTTGGGGTGTGGTTTGGGTTTTCACCCTTTAACGGTTTATTTTTAAGTTTAAGTGTTGATTTTAGCAAATTATCGTGATATTCACAAACCGGGAGACCCGGGACTACGCGGTCAGTTCCTACAAGTTACATTAGTCCCGTGCGAGGTGTTCGTGCCCCCTACGGGGTCGTTTGGGGGGTGGTTTGGGTTTTCACCCTTCGACGGCTTGTTTTTAAGTTTAAGTGCTGATTTTTGCAAATTATCGTCATATTCACAAACCGGGAGACCCGGGACTACGCGGTCAGTTCCTACAAGTTACATTGGTCCCGTGCGCGGTGTTCGTGCCCCCTACGGGGTCGTTTGGGGGGTGGTTTGGGTTTTCACCTTATAACGGCTTATTTTTAAGTTTAAGTGCTGATTTTTACAAATTATCGTCATATTCACAAATCGGGATGCCCGGGACTATGCGGTCAGTTCGTACAAGTTACATTGGTCCCGTGCGAGGTGTCCGTGCCCCCTACGGAGTCGTTTGGGGGGTGGTTTGGGTTTTCACCCTTCGACAGCTTGTTTTTAACTAAGTGTAATTTTTGCAAATTATCTTCATATTCCCAAACCGGGAAACCCGGGACTACGCGGTCAGTTCCTACAAGTTACATTGGTCCCGTGCGAGGTGTTCGTGCCCCCTACGGGGTCGTTTGGGGTGTCATTTGGGTTTTCACCCTTCAACGGCTTGTTTTTAAGTTTAAGTGCTGATTTTTTCAAATTATCGTCATATTCACAAACCGAGAGACCCGAGACGACGCGTTCAGTTCTTACAAGTTACATTGGTCCCGTGCGAGGTGTTCGTGCCCCCTACGGGGTCGTTTGGGGGGTTGTTTGGGTTTTCACCCTTTAACGGCTTGTTTTTAAGTTTAAGTGCTGATTTTTGCAAATTATCGTCATATTCACAAACCGGGAGACCAGGGACTACGCGGTCAGTTCCTACAAGTTACATTGGTCCCGTACGAGGTGTTCGTCCCCCCTAAGGGGTCGTTTGGGGGGTGGTTTGGGTTTTCACCCTTCGACGGCTTGTTTTTAAGTAAGTGTGATTTTTGCAAATTATCGTCATATTCACAAACCGGGAGACCCGGGACTACGCGGTCAGTTCCTACAAGTTACATTGGTCCCGTACGAGGTGTTCGTCCCCCCTAAGGGGTCGTTTGGGGGGTGGTTTGGGTTTTCACCCTTTAACGGCTTGTTTTTAAGTTTAAGTGCTGATTTTTGCAAATTATCATCATATTCACAAACCGGGAGACCCGAGACGACGCGGTCAGTTCTTACAAGTTACATTGGTCCCGTGCGAGGTGTTCGTGCCCCCTACGGGGTCGTTTGGGGGGTGGTTTGGGTTTTCACCCTATAACGGCTTGTTTTTAAGTTTAAGTGCTAATTTTTACAAATTATCGTCATATTCACAAACCGGGAGACCCGGGACTACGCGGTCAGTTCCTACAAGTTACATTGGTCCCGTGCGAGATGTTCGTGCCCCCTACGGGGTCGTTTGGGGTGTGGTTTGGGTTTTCACCCTTTAACGGCTTGTTTTTAAGTTTAAGTGCTGATTTTTGCAAATTATCGTCATATTCACAAACCGGGAGACCCGGGACTACGCGGTCAGTTCCTACAAGTTACATTGGTCCCGTGCGAGGTGTTCGTGCCCCCTACGGGGTCGTTTGGGGGGTGGTTTGGGTTTTCACCCTTCGACGGCTTGTTTTTAAGTTTAAGTGTTGATTTTTACAAATTATCGTCATATTCACAAATCGGGAGGCCCGGGACTACGCGGTCAGTTCCTACAAGTTACATTGGTCCCGTGCGAGGTGTTCGTGCCCCCTACGGGGTCGTTTGGGGGGTGGTTTGGGTTTTCACCCTTCGACGGCTTGTTTTTAAGTTTAAGTGTTGATTTTTACAAATTATCGTCATATTCACAAATCGGGAGGCCCGGGACTACGCGGTCAGTTCCTACAAGTTACATTGGTCCCGTGCGAGGTGTCCGTGCCCCCTACGGAGTCGTTTGGGGGGTGGTTTGGGTTTTCACCCTTCGATGGCTTGTTTTTAACTAAGTGTGATTTTTGAAAATTATCGTCATATTCATAAACCGGGAGACCCGGGACTACGCGGTCAGTTCCTACAAGTTACATTGGTCCCGTGCGATGTGTTCGTGCCCCCTACGGGGTCGTTTGGGGTGTCGTTTGGGTTTTCAGCCTTTAACGGCATGTTTTTAAGTTTAAGTGCTGATTTTTGCAAATTATCGTCATATTCACAAACCGGGAGACCCGAGATGACGCGGTCAGTTCTTACAAGTTACATTGGTCCCGTGCGAGGTGTTCGTGCCCCCTACGGGGTCGTTTGGGGGGTTGTTTGGGTTTTCACCCTTTAACGGCTTATTTTTAAGTTTAAGTGCTGATTTTTGCAAATTATCGTCATATTCACAAACCGGGAGACCAGGGACTACGCGGTCAGTTCCTACAAGTTACACTGGTCCCGTACGAGGTGTTCGTCCCCCCTAAGGGGTCGTTTGGGGGGTGGTTTGGGTTTTCACCCTTCGACGGCTTGTTTTTAAGTAAGTGTGATTTTTGCAAATTATCGTCATATTCACAAACCGGGAGACCCGGGACTACGCGGTCAGTTCCTACAAGTTACATTGGTCCCGTACGAGGTGTTCGTCCCCCCTAAGGGGTCGTTTGGGGGGTGGTTTGGGTTTTCACCCTTCGACGGCTTGTTTTTAACTAAGTGTGATTTTTACAAATTATCGTCATATTCACAAACCGGGAGACCCGGGACTACGCGGTCAGTTCCTACAAGTTACATTGGTCCCGTGCGAGATGTTCGTGCCCCCTACGGGGTCGTTTGGGGTGTGGTTTGGGTTTTCACCCTTTAACGGCTTGTTTTTAAGTTTAAGTGCTGATTTTTGCAAATTATCGTCATATTCACAAACTGGGAGACCCGGGACTACGCGGTCAGTTCCTACAAGTTACATTGGTCCCGTGCGAGGTGTTCGTGCCCCCTACGGGGTCGTTTGGAGGGTGGTTTGGGTTTTCACCCTTCGACGGCTTGTTTTTAACTAAGTGTGATTTTTGCAAATTATCGTCATATTCACAAACCGGGAGACCCGGGACTACGCGGTCAGTTCCTACAAGTTACATTGGTCCCGTGCGAGTTGTTCGTCCCCCCTACGGGGTCGTTTGGGGTGTGGTTTGGGTTTTCACCCTTTAACGGCTTCTTTTTAAGTTTAAGTGCTGATTTTTGCAAATTATTGTCATATTCACAAACCGGGAGACCCGGGACTACGCGGTCAGTTCTACAAGTTACATTGGTCCCGTGCGAGGTGTTCGTGCCCCCTACGGGGTCGTTTGGGGGGTGGTTTGGGTTTTCACCCTTGGACGGCTTGTTTTTAAGTTTAAGTGTTGATTTTTACAAATTATCGTCATATTCACAAACCGGGAGACCCGGGACTACGCGGTCAGTTCCTACAAGTTACATTGGTCCCGTGCGAGGTGTTCGTGCCCCCTTCGGGGTCGTTTGGGGGGTGTTTTGGGATTTCACCCTTTAACGGCTTGTTTTTAAGTTTAAGTGCTGATTTTTGCCAATTATCGTCACATTCACAAACCGGGAGATCCGGGACTACGCGGTCAGTTCCTACAAGTTAGAGTGGTTCCGTGCGAGGTGTTCGTGCCCCCTACGGAGTCGTTTGGGGGGTGGTTTGGGTTTTCACCCTTCAACGGCTTGTTTTTAACTAAGTGTGATTTTTACAAATTATCGTCATATTCACAAACCGGGAGACCCGGGACTACGCGGTCAGTTCCTACAAGTTACATTGGTCCCGTGCGAGATGTTCGTGCACCCTACGGGGTCGTTTGGGATGTGGTTTGGGTTTTCACCCTTTAACGGCTTGTTTTTAAGTTTAAGTGCTGATTTTTGCAAATTATTGTCATATTCACAAACCGGGAGACTCGGGACTACGCGGTCAGTTCCTACAAGTTACATTGGTCCCGTGCGAGGTGTTCGTTCCCCCTACGGGGTCGTTTGGGGGGTGGTTTGGGTTTTCACCCTTCGACGGCTTATTTTTAACTAAGTGTAATTTTCGCAAATTATCGTCATATTCACAAACCGGGAGACCCGGACTACGCGGTCAGTTCCTACAAGTTACATTGGTCCCGTGCGAGTTGTCCGTCCCCCCTACGGGGTCGTTTGGGGTGTGGTTTGGGTTTTCACCCTTTAACGGCTTATTTTTAAGTTTAAGTACTGATTTTAGCAAATTATCGTCATATTCACAAACCGGGAGACCCGGGACTACGCGGTCAGTTCCTACAAGTTACATTAGTCCCGTGCTAGGTGTTCGTGCCCCCTACGGGGTCGTTTGGGGGGTGGTTTGTGTTTTCACCCTTCGACGGCTTGTTTTTAAGTTTAAGTGCTGATTTTTGCAAATTATCGTCATATTCACAAACCGGGAGACCCGGGACTACGCGGTCAGTTCCTACAAGTTACAGTGGTCCCGTGCGAGGTGTTCGTGCCCCCTACGGGGTCGTTTGGGGTGTGGTTTGGGTTTTCACCCTTTCACGGCTTGTTTTTAACTAAGTGTGATTTTCGCAAATTATCGTCATATTCACAAACCGGGAGACCCGGGACTACGCGGTCAGTTCCTACAAGTTACATTGGTCCCGTGCGAGTTGTTCGTCCCTCCTACGGGGTCGTTTGGGGTGTGGTTTGGGTTTTCACCCTTTAACGGCTTATTTTTAAGTTTAAGTGCTGATTTTAGCAAATTATCGTCATATTCACAAACCGGGAGACCCGGGACTACTCGGTCAGTTCCTACAAGTTACATTAGTCCCGTGCTAGGTGTTCGTGCCCCCTACGGGGTCGTTTGGGGGGTGGTTTGTGTTTTCACCCTTCGACGGCTTGTTTTTAAGTTTAAGTGCTGATTTTTGCAAATTATCGTCATATTCACATACCGGGAGACCCGGGACTACGCGGTCAGTTCCTACAAGTTACATTGGTCCCGTGCGACGTGTTCGTGCCCCCTACGGGGTCGTTTGGGGGGTGGTTTGGGTTTTCACCCTATAACGGCTTGTTTTTAAGTTTAAGTGCTGATTTTTACAAATTATCGTCATATTCACAAATCGGGATGCCCGGGACTACGCGGTCAGTTCCTACAAGTTACATTGGTCCCGTGCGAGGTGTTCGTGCCCCCTACGGGGTCGTTTGGGGGATTGTTTGGGTTTTCACCCTTTAACGGCTTGTTTTTAAGTTTAAGTGCTCATTTTTGCAAATTATCGTCATATTCACAAACCGGGAGACCCGGGACTACGCGGTCAGTTCCAACAAGTTACATTGGTCCCGTGCGAGGTGTCCGTGCCCCCTACGGGGTCGTTTGGGGGGTGGTTTGGGTTTTCACCCTATAACGGCTTGTTTTTATGTTTAAGTGCTGATTTTTACAAATTATCGTCATATTCACAAATCGGGAGGCCCGGGACTACGCGGTCAGTTCCTACAAGTTACATTGGTCCCGTACGAGGTGTCCGTGCCCCCTACGGAGTCGTTTGGGGGGTGGTTTGGATTTTCACCCTTCGACGGCTTGTTTTTAACTAAGTGTGATTTTTGCAAATTATCGTCATATTCACAAACCGGGAGACCCGGGACTACTCGGTCAGTTCCTACAAGTTACATTAGTCCCGTGCGAGGTGTTCGTGCCCCCTACGGGGTCGTTTGGGGTGTGGTTTGGGTTTTCACCCTTTCACGGCTTGTTTTTAACTAAGTGTGATTTTCGCAAATTATCGTCATATTCACAAACCGGGAGACCCGGGACTACGCGATCAGTTCCTACAAGTTACATTGGTCCCGTGCGAGTTGTTCGTCCCCCCTACGGGGTCGTTTGGGGTGTGGTTTGGGTTTTCACCCTTTAACGGCTTATTTTTAAGTTTAAGTGCTGATTTTAGCAAATTATCGTCATATTCACAAACCGGGAGACCCGGGACTACTCGGTCAGTTCCTACAAGTTACATTAGTCCCGTGCGAGGTGTTCGTGCCCCCTACGGGGTCGTTTGGGGGGTGGTTTGGGTTTTCACCCTTTAACGGCTTGTTTTTAAGTTTAAGTGCTGATTTTTGCAAATTATCGTCATATTCACAAACCGGGAGACCCGGGACTACGCGGTCAGTTCCTATAAGTTACATTGGTCCCGTGCGAGGTGTTCGTGCCCCCTACGGGGTCGTTTGGAGGGTGGTTTGGGTTTTCACCCTTCGACGGCTTGTTTTTAACTAAGTGTGATTTTTGTAAATTATCGTCATATTCACAAACCGGGAGACCCGGGACTACGCGGTCAGTTCCTACAAGTTACATTGGTCCCGTGCGAGTTGTTCGTCCCCCCTACGGGGTCGTTTGGGGTGTGGTTTGGGTTTTCACCCTTTAACGGCTTCTTTTTAAGTTTAAGTGCTGATTTTTGCAAATTATTGTCATATTCACAAACCGGGAGACCCGGGACTACGCGGTCAGTTCTACAAGTTACATTGGTCCCGTGCGAGGTGTTCGTGCCCCCTACGGGGTCGTTTGGGGGGTGGTTTGGGTTTTCACCCTTGGACGGCTTGTTTTTAAGTTTAAGTGTTGATTTTTACAAATTATCGTCATATTCACAAACCGGGAGACCCGGGACTACGCGGTCAGTTCCTACAAGTTACATTGGTCCCGTGCGAGGTGTTCGTGCCCCCTTCGGGGTCGTTTGGGGGGTGTTTTGGGATTTCACCCTTTAACGGCTTGTTTTTAAGTTTAAGTGCTGATTTTTGCCAATTATCGTCACATTCACAAACCGGGAGATCCGGGACTACGCGGTCAGTTCCTACAAGTTACAGTGGTTCCGTGCGAGGTGTTCGTGCCCCCTACGGAGTCGTTTGGGGGGTGGTTTGGGTTTTCACCCTTCAACGGCTTGTTTTTAACTAAGTGTGATTTTTACAAATTATCGTCATATTCACAAACCGGGAGACCCGGGACTACGCGGTCAGTTCCTACAAGTTACATTGGTCCCGTGCGAGATGTTCGTGCACCCTACGGGGTCGTTTGGGATGTGGTTTGGGTTTTCACCCTTTAACGGCTTGTTTTTAAGTTTAAGTGCTGATTTTTGCAAATTATTGTCATATTCACAAACCGGGAGACTCGGGACTACGCGGTCAGTTCCTACAAGTTACATTGGTCCCGTGCGAGGTGTTCGTTCCCCCTACGGGGTCGTTTGGGGGGTGGTTTGGGTTTTCACCCTTCGACGGCTTATTTTTAACTAAGTGTAATTTTCGCAAATTATCGTCATATTCACAAATCGGGAGACCCGGGACTACGCGGTCAGTTCCTACAAGTTACATTGGTCCCGTGCGAGTTGTCCGTCCCCCCTACGGGGTCGTTTGGGGTGTGGTTTGGGTTTTCACCCTTTAACGGCTTATTTTTAAGTTTAAGTACTGATTTTAGCAAATTATCGTCATATTCACAAACCGGGAGACCCGGGACTACGCGGTCAGTTCCTACAAGTTACATTAGTCCCGTGCTAGGTGTTCGTGCCCCCTACGGGGTCGTTTGGGGGGTGGTTTGTGTTTTCACCCTTCGACGGCTTGTTTTTAAGTTTAAGTGCTGATTTTTGCAAATTATCGTCATATTCACAAACCGGGAGACCCGGGACTACGCGGTCAGTTCCTACAAGTTACAGTGGTCCCGTGCGAGGTGTTCGTGCCCCCTACGGGGTCGTTTGGGGTGTGGTTTGGGTTTTCACCCTTTCACGGCTTGTTTTTAACTAAGTGTGATTTTCGCAAATTATCGTCATATTCACAAACCGGGAGACCCGGGACTACGCGGTCAGTTCCTACAAGTTACATTGGTCCCGTGCGAGTTGTTCGTCCCTCCTACGGGGTCGTTTGGGGTGTGGTTTGGGTTTTCACCCTTTAACGGCTTATTTTTAAGTTTAAGTGCTGATTTTAGCAAATTATCGTCATATTCACAAACCGGGAGACCCGGGACTACTCGGTCAGTTCCTACAAGTTACATTAGTCCCGTGCTAGGTGTTCGTGCCCCCTACGGGGTCGTTTGGGGGGTGGTTTGTGTTTTCACCCTTCGACGGCTTGTTTTTAAGTTTAAGTGCTGATTTTTGCAAATTATCGTCATATTCACAAACCGGGAGACCCGGGACTACGCGGTCAGTTCCTACAAGTTACATTGGTCCCGTGCGACGTGTCCGTGCCCCCTACGGGGTCGTTTGGGGGGTGGTTTGGGTTTTCACCCTATAACGGCTTGTTTTTAAGTTTAAGTGCTGATTTTTACAAATTATCGTCATATTCACAAATCGGGATGCCCGGGACTACGCGGTCAGTTCCTACAAGTTACATTGGTCCCGTGCGAGGTGTTCGTGCCCCCTACGGGGTCGTTTGGGGGATTGTTTGGGTTTTCACCCTTTAACGGCTTGTTTTTAAGTTTAAGTGCTCATTTTTGCAAATTATCGTCATATTCACAAACCGGGAGACCCGGGACTACGCGGTCAGTTCCAACAAGTTACATTGGTCCCGTGCGAGGTGTCCGTGCCCCCTACGGGGTCGTTTGGGGGGTGGTTTGGGTTTTCACCCTATAACGGCTTGTTTTTATGTTTAAGTGCTGATTTTTACAAATTATCGTCATATTCACAAATCGGGAGGCCCGGGACTACGCGGTCAGTTCCTACAAGTTACATTGGTCCCGTACGAGGTGTCCGTGCCCCCTACGGAGTCGTTTGGGGGGTGGTTTGGATTTTCACCCTTCGACGGCTTGTTTTTAACTAAGTGTGATTTTTGCAAATTATCGTCATATTCACAAACCGGGAGACCCGGGACTACTCGGTCAGTTCCTACAAGTTACATTAGTCCCGTGCGAGGTGTTCGTGCCCCCTACGGGGTCGTTTGGGGTGTGGTTTGGGTTTTCACCCTTTCACGGCTTGTTTTTAACTAAGTGTGATTTTCGCAAATTATCGTCATATTCACAAACCGGGAGACCCGGGACTACGCGATCAGTTCCTACAAGTTACATTGGTCCCGTGCGAGTTGTTCGTCCCCCCTACGGGGTCGTTTGGGGTGTGGTTTGGGTTTTCACCCTTTAACGACTTATTTTTAAGTTTAAGTGCTGATTTTAGCAAATTATCGTCATATTCACAAACCGGGAGACCCGGGACTACTCGGTCAGTTCCTACAAGTTACATTAGTCCCGTGCGAGGTGTTCGTGCCCCCTACGGGGTCGTTTGGGGGGTGGTTTGGGTTTTCACCCTTTAACGGCTTGTTTTTAAGTTTAAGTGCTGATTTTTGCAATTTATCGTCATATTCACAAACCGGGAGACGCGGGACTACGCGGTCAGTTCCTACAAGTTACATTGGTCCCGTGCGAGGTGTTCGTTCCCCCTACGGGGTCGTTTGGGGGGTGGTTTGGGTTTTCACCCTTCGACGGCTTGTTTTTAACTAAGTGTGATTTTCGCAAATTATCGTCATATTCACAAACCGGGAGACCCGGGACTACGCGGTCAGTTCCTACAAGTTACATTGGTCCCGTGCGAGTTGTCCGTCCCCCCTACGGGGTCGTTTGGGGTGTGGTTTGGGTTTTCACCCTTTAACGGCTTATTTTTAAGTTTAAGTACTGATTTTAGCAAATTATCGTCATATTCACAAACCGGGAGACCCGGGACTACGCGGTCAGTTCCTACAAGTTACATTAGTCCCGTGCTAGGTGTTCGTGCCCCCTACGGGGTCGTTTGGGGGGTGGTTTGTGTTTTCACCCTTCGACGGCTTGTTTTTAAGTTTAAGTGCTCATTTTTGCAAATTATCGTCATATTCACAAACCGGGAGACCCGGGACGACGCGGTCAGTTCCTACAAGTTACAGTGGTCCCGTGCGAGGTGTTCGTGCCCCCTACGGGGTCGTTTGGGGTGTGGTTTGGGTTTTCACCCTTTCACGGCTTGTTTTTAACTAAGTGTGATTTTCGCAAATTATCGTCATATTCACAAACCGGGAGACCCGGGACTACGCGGTCAGTTCCTACAAGTTACATTGGTCCCGTGCGAGTTGTTCGTCCCCCCTACGGGGTCGTTTGGGGTGTGGTTTGGGTTTTCACCCTTTAACGGCTTATTTTTAAGTTTAAGAGCTGATTTTAGCAAATTATCGTCATATTCACAAACCGGGAGACCCGGGACTACTCGGTCAGTTCCTACAAGTTACATTAGTCCCGTGCTAGGTGTTCGTGCCCCCTACGGGGTCGTTTGGGGGGTGGTTTGTGTTTTCACCCTTCGACGGCTTGTTTTTAAGTTTAAGTGCTGATTTTTGCAAATTATCGTCATATTCACAAACCGGGAGACCCGGGACTACGCGGTCAGTTCCTACAAGTTACATTGGTCCCGTGCGACGTGTTCGTGCCCCCTACGGGGTCGTTTGGGGGGTGGTTTGGGTTTTCACCCTATAACGGCTTGTTTTTAAGTTTAAGTGCTGATTTTTACAAATTATCGTCATATTCACAAATCGGGATGCCCGGGACTACGCGGTCAGTTCCTACAAGTTACATTGGTCCCGTGCGAGGTGTTCGTGCCCCCTACGGGGTCGTTTGGGGGATTGTTTGGGTTTTCACCCTTTAACGGCTTGTTTTTAAGTTTAAGTGCTCATTTTTGCAAATTATCGTCATATTCACAAACCGGGAGACCCGGGACTACGCGGTCAGTTCCAACAAGTTACATTGGTCCCGTGCGAGGTGTCCGTGCCCCCTACGGGGTCGTTTGGGGGGTGGTTTGGGTTTTCACCCTATAACGGCTTGTTTTTATGTTTAAGTGCTCATTTTTACAAATTATCGTCATATTCACAAATCGGGAGGCCCGGGACTACGCGGTCAGTTCCTACAAGTTACATTGGTCCCGTGCGAGGTGTCCGTGCCCCCTACGGAGTCGTTTGGGGGGTGGTTTGGGTTTTCACCCTTCGACGGCTTGTTTTTAACTAAGTGTGATTTTTGCAAATTATCGTCATATTCACAAACCGGGAGACCCGGGACTACTCGGTCAGTTCCTACAAGTTACATTAGTCCCGTGCGAGGTGTCCGTGCCCCCTACGGGGTCGTTTGGGGTGTGGTTTGGGTTTTCACCCTTTCACGGCTTGTTTTTAACTAAGTGTGATTTTCGCAAATTATCGTCATATTCACAAACCGGGAGACCCGGGACTACGCGATCAGTTCCTACAAGTTACATTGGTCCCGTGCGAGTTGTTCGTCCCCCCTACGGGGTCGTTTGGGGTGTGGTTTGGGTTTTCACCCTTTAACGGCTTATTTTTAAGTTTAAGTGCTGATTTTAGCAAATTATCGTCATATTCACAAACCGGGAGACCCGGGACTACTCGGTCAGTTCCTACAAGTTACATTAGTCCCGTGCGAGGTGTTCGTGCCCCCTACGGGGTCGTTTGGGGGGTGGTTTGGGTTTTCACCCTTTAACGGCTTGTTTTTAAGTTTAAGTGCTGATTTTTGCAAATTATCGTCATATTCACAAACCGGGAGACGCGGGACTACGCGGTCAGTTCCTACAAGTTACATTGGTCCCGTGCGAGGTGTTCGTTCCCCCTACGGGGTCGTTTGGGGGGTGGTTTGGGTTTTCACCCTTCGACGGCTTGTTTTTAACTAAGTGTGATTTTCGCAAATTATCGTCATATTCACAAACCGGGAGACCCGGGACTACGCGGTCAGTTCCTACAAGTTACATTGGTCCGGTGCGAGTTGTCCGTCCCCCCTACGGGGTCGTTTGGGGTGTGGTTTGGGTTTTCACCCTTTAACGGCTTATTTTTAAGTTTAAGTACTGATTTTAGCAAATTATCGTCATATTCACAAACCGGGAGACCCGGGACTACGCGGTCAGTTCCTACAAGTTACATTAGTCCCGTGCTAGGTGTTCGTGCCCCCTACGGGGTCGTTTGGGGGGTGGTTTGTGTTTTCACCCTTCGACGGCTTGTTTTTAAGTTTAAGTGCTCATTTTTGCAAATTATCGTCATATTCACAAACCGGGAGACCCGGGACGACGCGGTCAGTTCCTACAAGTTACAGTGGTCCCGTGCGAGGTGTTCGTGCCCCCTACGGGGTCGTTTGGGGTGTGGTTTGGGTTTTCACCCTTTCACGGCTTGTTTTTAACTAAGTGTGATTTTCGCAAATTATCGTCATATTCACAAACCGGGAGACCCGGGACTACGCGGTCAGTTCCTACAAGTTACATTGGTCCCGTGCGAGTTGTTCGTCCCCCCTACGGGGTCGTTTGGGGTGTGGTTTGGGTTTTCACCCTTTAACGGCTTATTTTTAAGTTTAAGAGCTGATTTTAGCAAATTATCGTCATATTCACAAACCGGGAGACCCGGGACTACTCGGTCAGTTCCTACAAGTTACATTAGTCCCGTGCTAGGTGTTCGTGCCCCCTACGGGGTCGTTTGGGGGGTGGTTTGTGTTTTCACCCTTCGACGGCTTGTTTTTATGTTTAAGTGCTGATTTTTGCAAATTATCGTCATATTCACAAACCGGGAGACCCGGGACTACGCGGTCAGTTCCTACAAGTTACATTGGTCCCGTGCGACGTGTTCGTGCCCCCTACGGGGTCGTTTGGGGGGTGGTTTGGGTTTTCACCCTATAACGGCTTGTTTTTAAGTTTAAGTGCTGATTTTTACAAATTATCGTCATATTCACAAATCGGGATGCTCGGGACTACGCGGTCAGTTCCTACAAGTTACATTGGTCCCGTGCGAGGTGTTCGTGCCCCCTACGGGGTCGTTTGGGGGATTGTTTGGGTTTTCACCCTTTAACGGCTTGTTTTTAAGTTTAAGTGCTCATTTTTGCAAATTATCGTCATATTCACAAACCGGGAGACCCGGGACTACGCGGTCAGTTCCAACAAGTTACATTGGTCCCGTGCGAGGTGTCCGTGCCCCCTACGGGGTCGTTTGGGGGGTGGTTTGGGTTTTCACCCTATAACGGCTTGTTTTTATGTTTAAGTGCTCATTTTTACAAATTATCGTCATATTCACAAATCGGGAGGCCCGGGACTACGCGGTCAGTTCCTACAAGTTACATTGGTCCCGTGCGAGGTGTCCGTGCCCCCTACGGAGTCGTTTGGGGGGTGGTTTGGGTTTTCACCCTTCGACGGCTTGTTTTTAACTAAGTGTGATTTTTGCAAATTATCGTCATATTCACAAACCGGGAGACCCGGGACTACTCGGTCAGTTCCTACAAGTTACATTAGTCCCGTGCGAGGTGTCCGTGCCCCCTACGGGGTCGTTTGGGGTGTGGTTTGGGTTTTCACCTTTTCACGGCTTGTTTTTAACTAAGTGTGATTTTCGCAAATTATCGTCATATTCACAAACCGGGAGACCCGGGACTACGCGGTCAGTTCCTACAAGTTACATTGGTCCCGTGCGAGTTGTTCGTCCCCCCTACGGGGTCGTTTGGGGTGTGGTTTGGGTTTTCACCCTTTAACGGCTTATTTTTAAGTTTAAGTGCTGATTTTAGCAAATTATCGTCATATTCACAAACCGGGAGACCCGGGACTACTCGGTCAGTTCCTACAAGTTACATTAGTCCCGTGCGAGGTGTTCGTGCCCCCTACGGGGTCGTTTGGGGGGTGGTTTGGGTTTTCACCCTTTAACGGCTTGTTTTTAAGTTTAAGTGCTGATTTTTGCAAATTATCGTCATATTCACAAACCGGGAGACCCGGGACTACGCGGTCAGTTCCTACAAGTTACATTGGTCCCGTGCGAGGTGTTCGTTCCCCCTACGGGGTCGTTTGGGGTGTGGTTTGGGTTCTCACCCTTTAACGGCTTGTTTTTAACTAAGTGTGATTTTTGCAAATTATCGTCATATTCACAAATCGGGAGACCCGGGACTACGCGGTCAGTTCCTACAAGTTACATTGGTCCCGTGCGAGGTGTTCGTGCCCCCTACGGGGTCGTTTGGGGGGTGGTTTGGGTTTTCACCCTTGGACGGCTTGTTTTTATGTTTAAGTGCTGATTTTTGCAAATTATCGTCATATTCACAAACCGGGAGACCCGGGACTACGCGGTCAGTTCCTACAAGTTACATTGGTCCCGTGCGAGGTGTTCGTGCCCCCTACGGGGTCGTTTGGGGTGTCGTTTGGGTTTTCACCCTTTAACGGCTTGTTTTTAAGTTTAAGTGCTGATTTTTGCAAATTATCGTCATATTCCCAAACCGGGAGACCTGAGACGACGCGGTCAGTTCTTACAAGTTACATTGGTCCCGTGCGAGGTGTTCGTGCCCCCTACGGGGTCGTTTGGGGGGTTGTTTGGGTTTTCACCCTTTAACGGCTTGTTTTTAAGTTTAAGTGCTGATTTTAGCAAATTATCGTCATATTCACAAACCGGGAGACCCGGGACTACTCGGTCAGTTCCTACAAGTTACATTAGTCCCGTGCGAGGTGTTCGTGCCCCCTACGGGGTCGTTTGGGGGGTGGTTTGGGTTTTCACCCTTTAACGGCTTGTTTTTAAGTTTAAGTGCTGATTTTTGCAAATTATCGTCATATTCACAAACCGGGTGACTCGGGACTACGCGGTCAGTTCCTACAAGTTACATTGGTCCCGTGCGAGGTGTTCGTTCCCCCTACGGGGTCGTTTGGGGGGTGGTTTGGGTTTTCACCCTTCGACGGCTTGTTTTTAACTAAGTGTGATTTTCGCAAATTATCGTCATATTCACAAACCGGGAGACCCGGGACTACGCGGTCAGTTCCTACAAGTTACATTGGTCCCGTGCGAGTTGTCCGTCCCCCCTACGGGGTCGTTTGGGGTGTGGTTTGGGTTTTCACCCTTTAACGGCTTATTTTTAAGTTTAAGTACTGATTTTAGCAAATTATCGTCATATTCACAAACCGGGAGACCCGGGACTACGCGGTCAGTTCCTACAAGTTACATTAGTCCCGTGCTAGGTGTTCGTGCCCCCTACGGGGTCGTTTGGGGGGTGGTTTGTGTTTTCACCCTTCGACGGCTTGTTTTTAAGTTTAAGTGCTCATTTTTGCAAATTATCGTCATATTCACAAACCGGGAGACCCGGGACTACGCGGTCAGTTCCTACAAGTTACAGTGGTCCCGTGCGAGGTGTTCGTGCCCCCTACGGGGTCGTTTGGGGTGTGGTTTGGGTTTTCACCCTTTCACGGCTTGTTTTTAACTAAGTGTGATTTTCGCAAATTATCGTCATATTCACAAACCGGGAGACCCGGGACTACGCGGTCAGTTCCTACAAGTTACATTGGTCCCGTGCGAGTTGTTCGTCCCCCCTACGGGGTCGTTTGGGGTGTGGTTTGGGTTTTCACCCTTTAACGGCTTATTTTTAAGTTTAAGTGCTGATTTTAGCAAATTATCGTCATATTCACAAACCGGGAGACCCGGGACTACTCGGTCAGTTCCTACAAGTTACATTAGTCCCGTGCTAGGTGTTCGTGCCCCCTACGGGGTCGTTTGGGGGGTGGTTTGTGTTTTCACCCTTCGACGGCTTGTTTTTAAGTTTAAGTGCTGATTTTTGCAAATTATCGTCATATTCACAAACCGGGAGACCCGGGACTACGCGGTCAGTTCCTACAAGTTACATTGGTCCCGTGCGACGTGTTCGTGCCCCCTACGGGGTCGTTTGGGGGGTGGTTTGGGTTTTCACCCTATAACGGCTTGTTTTTAAGTTTAAGTGCTGATTTTTACAAATTATCGTCATATTCACAAATCGGGATGCCCGGGACTACGCGGTCAGTTCCTACAAGTTACATTGGTCCCGTGCGAGGTGTTCGTGCCCCCTACGGGGTCGTTTGGGGGATTGTTTGGGTTTTCACCCTTTAACGGCTTGTTTTTAAGTTTAAGTGCTCATTTTTGCAAATTATCGTCATATTCACAAGCCGGGAGACCCGGGACTACGCGGTCAGTTCCAACAAGTTACATTGGTCCCGTGCGAGGTGTCCGTGCCCCCTACGGGGTCGTTTGGGGGGTGGTTTGGGTTTTCACCCTATAACGGCTTGTTTTTATGTTTAAGTGCTGATTTTTACAAATTATCGTCATATTCACAAATCGGGAGGCCCGGGACTACGCGGTCAGTTCCTACAAGTTACATTGGTCCCGTGCGAGGTGTCCGTGCCCCCTACGGAGTCGTTTGGGGGGTGGTTTGGGTTTTCACCCTTCGACGGCTTGTTTTTAACTAAGTGTGATTTTTGCAAATTATCGTCATATTCACAAACCGGGAGACCCGGGACTACTCGGTCAGTTCCTACAAGTTACATTAGTCCCGTGCGAGGTGTCCGTGCCCCCTACGGGGTCGTTTGGGGTGTGGTTTGGGTTTTCACCTTTTCACGGCTTGTTTTTAACTAAGTGTGATTTTCGCAAATTATCGTCATATTCACAAACCGGGAGACCCGGGACTACGCGGTCAGTTCCTACAAGTTACATTGGTCCCGTGCGAGTTGTTCGTCCCCCCTACGGGGTCGTTTGGGGTGTGGTTTGGGTTTTCACCCTTTAACGGCTTATTTTTAAGTTTAAGTGCTGATTTTAGCAAATTATCGTCATATTCACAAACCGGGAGACCCGGGACTACTCGGTCAGTTCCTACAAGTTACATTAGTCCCGTGCGAGGTGTTCGTGCCCCCTACGGGGTCGTTTGGGGGGTGGTTTGGGTTTTCACCCTTTAACGGCTTGTTTTTAAGTTTAAGTGCTGATTTTTGCAAATTATCGTCATATTCACAAACCGGGAGACCCGGGACTACGCGGTCAGTTCCTACAAGTTACATTGGTCCCGTGCGAGGTGTTCGTTCCCCCTACGGGGTCGTTTGGGGTGTGGTTTGGGTTCTCACCCTTTAACGGCTTGTTTTTAACTAAGTGTGATTTTTGCAAATTATCGTCATATTCACAAATCGGGAGACCCGGGACTACGCGGTCAGTTCCTACAAGTTACATTGGTCCCGTGCGAGGTGTTCGTGCCCCCTACGGGGTCGTTTGGGGGGTGGTTTGGGTTTTCACCCTTGGACGGCTTGTTTTTATGTTTAAGTGCTGATTTTTGCAAATTATCGTCATATTCACAAACCGGGAGACCCGGGACTACGCGGTCAGTTCCTACAAGTTACATTGGTCCCGTGCGAGGTGTTCGTGCCCCCTACGGGGTCGTTTGGGGTGTCGTTTGGGTTTTCACCCTTTAACGGCTTGTTTTTAAGTTTAAGTGCTGATTTTTGCAAATTATCGTCATATTCACAAACCGGGAGACCTGAGACGACGCGGTCAGTTCTTACAAGTTACATTGGTCCCGTGCGAGGTGTTCGTGCCCCCTACGGGGTCGTTTGGGGGGTTGTTTGGGTTTTCACCCTTTAACGGCTTGTTTTTAAGTTTAAGTGCTGATTTTTGCAAATTATCGTCATATTCACAAACCGGGAGACCCGGGACTATGCGGTCAGTTCCTACAAGTTACATTGGTCCCGTGCGAGGTGTCCGTGCCCCCTACGGGGTCGTTTGGGGGTTGGTTTGGGTTTTCACCCTATAACGGCTTGTTTTTATGTTTAAGTGTTGATTTTTACAAATTATCGTCATATTCACAAATCGGGAGGCCCGGGACTACGCGGTCAGTTCCTACAAGTTACATTGGTCCCGTGCGAGGTGTCCGTGCCCCCTACGGAGTCGTTTGGGGGGTGGTTTGGGTTTTCACCCTTCGACGGCTTGTTTTCAACTAAGTGTGATTTTTGCAAATTATCGTCATATTCACAAACCGGGAGACCCGGGACTACGCGGTCAGTTCCTACAAGTTACATTGGTCCCGTGCGAGGTGTTCGTTCCCCCTACGGGGTCGTTTGGGGTGTGGTTTGGGTTTTCACTCTTTCACGGCTTGTTTTTAACTAAGTGTGATTTTCACAAATTATCATCATATTCTCAAACCGGGAGACCCGGGACTACGCGGTCAGTTCCTACAAGTTACATTGGTCCCGTGCGAGTTGTCCGTCCCCCCTACGGGGTCGTTTGGGGTGTGGTTTGGGTTTTCACCCTTTAACGGCTTATTTTTAAGTTTAAGTGCTGATTTTAGCAAATTATCGTCATATTCACAAACCGGGAGACCCGGGACTACTCGGTCAGTTCCTACAAGTCACATTAGTCCCGTGCGAGGTGTTCGTGCCCCCTATGGGGTCGTTTGGGGTGTCGTTTGGGTTTTCACCCTTCGACGGCTTGTTTTTAAGTTTAAGTGCTGATTTTTGCAAATTATCGTCATATTCACAAACCGGGAGACCCGAGATGACGCGGTCAGTTCTTACAAGTTACATTGGTCCCGTGCGAGGTGTTCGTGCCCCCTACGGGGTCGTTTGGGGGGTTGTTTGGGTTTTCACCCTTTAACGGCTTGTTTTTAAGTTTAAGTGCTGATTTTTGTAAATTATCGTCATATTCACAAACCGGGAGACCCGGGACTACGCGGTCAGTTCCTACAAGTTACATTGGTCCCGTGCGAGGTGTCCGTGCCCCCTACGGGGTCGTTTGGGGGTTGGTTTGGGTTTTCACCCTATAACGGCTTGTTTTTATGTTTAAGTGTTGATTTTTACAAATTATCGTCATATTCACAAATCGGGAGGCCCGGGACTACGCGGTCAGTTCCTACAAGTTACATTGGTCCCGTGCGAGGTGTCCGTGCCCCCTACGGAGTCGTTTGGGGGGTGGTTTGGGTTTTCACCCTTCGACGGCTTGTTTTCAACTAAGTGTGATTTTTGCAAATTATCGTCATATTCACAAACCGGGAGACCCGGGACTACGCGGTCAGTTCCTACAAGTTACATTGGTCCCGTGCGAGGTGTTCGTTCCCCCTACGGGGTCGTTTGGGGTGTGGTTTGGGTTTTCACTCTTTCACGGCTTGTTTTTAACTAAGTGTGATTTTCGCAAATTATCGTCATATTCTCAAACCGGGAGACCCGGGACTACGCGGTCAGTTCCTACAAGTTACATTGGTCCCGTGCGAGTTGTTCGTCCCCCCTACGGGGTCGTTTGGGGTGTGGTTTGGGTTTTCACCCTTTAACGGCTTGTTTTTAAGTTTAACTGCTGATTTTTGCAAATTATCGTCATATTCACAAACCGGGAGACCAGGGACTACGCGGTCAGTTCATACAAGTTACATTGGTCCCGTACGAGGTGTTCGTCCCCCCTAAGTGGTCGTTTGGGGGGTGGTTTGGGTTTTCACCCTTCGACGGCTTGTTTTTAAGTAAGTGTGATTTTTGCAAATTATCGTCATATTCACAAACCGGGAGACCCGGGACTACGCGGTCGGTTCCTACAAGTTACATTGGTCCCGTACGAGGTGTTCGTCCCCCCTAAGGGGTCGTTTGGGGGGTGGTTTGGGTTTTCACCCTTTAACGGCTTATTTTTAAGTTTAAGTGCTGATTTTTGCAAATTATTATCATATTCACAAACCGGGAGACCCGGGACTACGCGGTCAGTTCCTACAAGTTACACTGGTCCCGTGCGAGGTGTTCGTGCCTCCTACGGGGTCGTTTGGGGGGTGGTTTGGGTATTCACCATTTTACGGCATATTTTTAAGTTTAAGTGCTGATTTTTGCAAATTATCGTCATATTCACAAACCGGGAGACCCGGGACTACGCGGTCAGTTCCTACAAGTTACATTGGTCCCGTGCGAGGTGTTCGTGCCCCCTACGGGGTCGTTTGGGGGGTGGTTTGGTTTTTCACCCTTCGACGACTTGTTTTTAAGTAAGTGTGATTTTTGCAAATTATCGTCATATTCACAAACCGGGAGACCCGAGACTACGCGGTCAGCTCCTACAAGTTACATTGGTCCCGTGCGAGGTGTTCGTGCCCCCTACGGGGTCGTTTGGGGGGTGGTTTGGGTTTTCACCCTTGGACGGCTTGTTTTTAAGTTTAAGTGCTGATTTTTGCAAATTATCGTCATATTCACAAACCGGGAGACCCGGGACTACGTGGTCAGTTCCTACAACTTACATTGGTCCCGTGCGAGGTGTTCGTGCCCCCTTCGGGGTCGTTTGGGTGGTGGTTTGGGATTTCACCCTTTAACGGCTTGTTTTTAAGTTTAAGTGCTGATTTTTGCCAATTATCGTCACATTCACAAACCGGGAGATCCGGGACTACGCGGTCAGTTCCTACAAGTTACAGTGGTCCCGTGCGAGGTGTTCGTGCCCCCTACGGAGTCGTTTGGGGGTTGGTTTGGGTTTTCACCCTTCAACGGCTTGTTTTTAACTAAGTGTGATTTTTACAAATTATCGTCATATTCACAAACCGGGAGACCCGGGACTACGCGGTCAGTTCCTACATGTTACATTGGTCCCGTGCGAGGTGTTCGTGCACCCTACGGGGTCGTTTGGGATGTGGTTTGGGTTTTCACCCTTTAACGGCTTGTTTTTAAGTTTAAGTGCTGATTTTTGAAAATTATCGTCATATTCACAAACCGGGAGACTCAGGACTACGCGGTCAGTTCCTACAAGTTACATTGGTCCCGTGCGAGGTGTTCGTTCCCCCTACGGGGTCGTTTGGGGGGTGGTTTGGGTTTTCACCCTTCGACGGCTTGTTTTTAACTAAGTGTGATTTTCGCAAATTATCGTCATATTCACAAACCGGGAGACCCAGGACTACTCGGTCAGTTCCTACAAGTTACATTGGTCCCGTGCGAGGTGTTCGTGCCCCCTACGGGGTCGTTTGGGGTGTCGTTTGGGTTTTCACCCTTTAACGGCATGTTTTTAAGTTTAAGTGCTGATTTTTGCAAATTATCGTCATATTCACAAACCGGGAGACCCGAGATGACGCGGTCAGCTCCTACAAGTTACATTGGTCCCGTGCGAGGTGTTCGTGCCCCCTACGGGGTCGTTTGGGGGGTGGTTTGGGTTTTCACCCTTGGACGGCTTGTTTTTAAGTTTAAGTGCTGATTTTAGCAAATTATCGTCATATTCACAAACCGGGAGACCCGGGACTACTCGGTCAGTTCCTACAAGTTACATTAGTCCCGTGCGAGGTGTTCGTGCCCCCTTCGGGGTCGTTTGGGTGGTGGTTTGGGATTTCACCCTTTAACGGCTTGTTTTTAAGTTTAAGTGCTGATTTTTGCCAATTATCGTCACATTCACAAACCGGGAGATCCGGGACTACGCGGTCAGTTCCTACAAGTTACAGTGGTCCCGTGCGAGGTGTTCGTGCCCCCTACGGAGTCGTTTGGGGGTTGGTTTGGGTTTTCACCCTTCAACGGCTTGTTTTTAACTAAGTGTGATTTTTACAAATTATCGTCATATTCACAAACCGGGAGACCCGGGACTACGCGGTCAGTTCCTACATGTTACATTGGTCCCGTGCGAGATGTTCGTGCACCCTACGGGGTCGTTTGGGATGTGGTTTGGGTTTTCACCCTTTAACGGCTTGTTTTTAAGTTTAAGTGCTGATTTTTGAAAATTATCGTCATATTCACAAACCGGGAGACTCAGGACTACGCGGTCAGTTCCTACAAGTTACATTGGTCCCGTGCGAGGTGTTCGTTCCCCCTACGGGGTCGTTTGGGGGGTGGTTTGGGTTTTCACCCTTCGACGGCTTGTTTTTAACTAAGTGTGATTTTCGCAAATTATCGTCATATTCACAAACCGGGAGACCCAGGACTACTCGGTCAGTTCCTACAAGTTACATTGGTCCCGTGCGAGGTGTTCGTGCCCCCTACGGGGTCGTTTGGGGTGTCGTTTGGGTTTTCACCCTTTAACGGCATGTTTTTAAGTTTAAGTGCTGATTTTTGCAAATTATCGTCATATTCACAAACCGGGAGACCCGAGATGACGCGGTCAGTTCTTACAAGTTACATTGGTCCCGTGCGAGGTGTTCGTGCCCCCTACGGGGTCGTTTGGGGGGTTGTTTGGGTTTTCACCCTTTAACGGCTTGTTTTTAAGTTTAAGTGCTGATTTTTGCAAATTATCGTCATATTCGCAAACCGGGAGACCAGGGACTACGCGGTCAGTTCCTACAAGTTACATTGGTCCCGTACGAGGTGTTCGTCCCCCCTAAGGGGTCGTTTGGGGGGTGGTTTGGGTTTTCACCCTTCGACGGCTTGTTTTTAAGTAAGTGTGATTTTTGCAAATTATCGTCATATTCACAAACCGGGAGACCCGGGACTACGCGGTCAGTTCCTACAAGTTACATTGGTCCCGTACGAAGTGTTCGTCCCCCCTAAGGGGTCGTTTGGGGGGTGGTTTGGGTTTTCATCTTTCGACGGCTTGTTTTTAACTAAGTGTGATTTTTACAAATTATCGTCATATTCACAAACCGGGAGACCCGGGACTACGCGGTCAGTTCCTACAAGTTACATTGGTCCCGTACGAGATGTTCGTGCCCCCTACGGGGTCGTTTGGGGTGTGGTTTGGGTTTTCACCCTTTAACGGCTTGTTTTTAAGTTTAAGTGCTGATTTTTGCAAATTATCGTCATATTCACAAACTGGGAGACCCGGGACTACGCGGTCAGTTCCTACAAGTTACATTGGTCCCGTGCGAGGTGTTCGTGCCCCCTACGGGGTCGTTTGGGGGGTGGTTTGGGTTTTCACCCTTCGACGGCTTGTTTTTAACTAAGTGTGATTTTTGCAAATTATCGTCATATTCACAAACCGGGAGACCCGGGACTACGCGGTCAGTTCCTACAAGTTACATTGGTCCCGTGCGAGTTGTTCGTCCCCCCTACGGGGTCGTTTGGGGTGTGGTTTGGGTTTTCACCCTTTAACGGCTTATTTTTAAGTTTAAGTGCTGATTTTTGCAAATTATTGTCATATTCACAAACCGGGAGACCCGGGACTACGCGGTCAGTTCTACAAGTTACATTGGTCCCGTGCGAGGTGTTCGTGCCCCCTACGGGGTCGTTTGGGGGGTGGTTTGGGTTTTCACCCTTGGACGGCTTGTTTTTAAGTTTAAGTGTTGATTTTTACAAATTATCGTCATATTCACAAACCGGGAGACCCGGGACTACGCGGTCAGTTCCTACAAGTTACATTGGTCCCGTGCGAGGTGTTCGTGCCCCCTTCGGGGTCGTTTGGGGGGTGGTTTGGGATTTCACCCTTTAACGGCTTGTTTTTAAGTTTAAGTGCTGATTTTTGCCAATTATCATCACATTCAAAAACCGGGAGATCCGGGACTACGCGGTCAGTTCCTACAAGTTACAGTGGTTCCGTGCGAGGTGTTCGTGCCCCCTACGGAGTCGTTTGGGGGGTGGTTTGGGTTTTCACCCTTCAACGGCTTGTTTTTAACTAAGTGTGATTTTTACAAATTATCGTCATATTCACAAACCGGGAGACCCGGGACTACGCGGTCAGTTCCTACAAGTTACATTGGTCCCGTGCGAGATGTTCGTGCACCCTACGGGGTCGTTTGGGATGTGGTTTGGGTTTTCACCCTTTAACGGCTTGTTTTTAAGTTTAAGTGCTGATTTTTGCAAATTATCGTCATATTCACAAACCGGGAGACTCGGGACTACGCGGTCAGTTCCTAAAAGTTACATTGGTCCCGTGCGAGGTGTTCGTTCCCCCTACGGGGTCGTTTGGGGGGTGGTTTGGGTTTTCACCCTTCGACGGCTTGTTTTTAACTAAGTGTGATTTTCGCAAATTATCGTCATATTCACAAACCGGGAGACCCGGGACTACGCGGTCAGTTCCTACAAGTTACATTGGTCCCGTGCGAGTTGTTCGTCCCCCCTACGGGGTCGTTTGGGGTGTGGTTTGGGTTTTCACCCTTTAACGGCTTATTTTTAAGTTTAAGTGTTGATTATAGCAAATTATCGTCATATTCACAAACCGGGAGACCCGGGACTACTCGGTCAGTTCCTACAAGTTACATTAGTCCCGTGCGAGGTGTTCGTGCCCCCTACGGGGTCGTTTGGGGGGTGGTTTGTGTTTTCACCCTTCGACGGCTTGTTTTTAAGTTTAAGTGCTGATTTTTGCAAATTATCGTCATATTCACAAATCGGGATGCCCGGGACTACGCGGTCAGTTCCTACAAGTTACATTGGTCCCGTGCGAGGTGTCCGTGCCCCCTACGGGGTCGTTTGGGGGGTGGTTTGGGTTTTCACCCTATAACGGCTTGTTTTTAAGTTTAAGTGCTGATTTTTACAAATTATCGTCATATTCACAAATCGGGATGCCCGGGACTACGCGGTCAGTTCCTACAAGTTACATTGGTCCCGTGCGAGGTGTTCGTGCCCCCTACGGGGTCGTTTGGGGGGTTGTTTGGGTTTTCACCCTTTAACGGCTTGTTTTTAAGTTTAAGTGCTCATTTTTGCAAATTATCGTCATATTCACAAACCGGGAGACCCGGGACTACGCGGTCAGTTCCAACAAGTTACATTGGTCCCGTGCGAGGTGTCCGTGCCCCCTACGGGGTCGTTTGGGGGGTGGTTTGTGTTTTCAACCTATAACGGCTTGTTTTTATGTTTAAGTGCTGATTTTTACAAATTATCGTCATATTCACAAATCGGGAGGCCCGGGACTACGCGGTCAGTTCCTACAAGTTACATTGGTCCCGTGCGAGGTGTCCGTGCCCCCTACGGAGTCGTTTGGGGGGTGGTTTCGGTTTTCACCCTTCGACGGCTTGTTTTTAACTAAGTGTGATTTTTGCAAATTATCGTCATATTCACAAACCGGGAGACCCGGCTCTACGCGGTCAGTTCCTACAAGTTACATTAGTCCCGTGCGAGGTGTTCGTGCCCCCTAAGGGGTCGTTTGGGGTGTGGTTTGGGTTTTCACCCTTTCACGGCTTGTTTTTAACTAAGTGTGATTTTCGCAAATTATCGTCATATTCACAAACCGGGAGACCCGGGACTACGCGGTCAGTTCCTACAAGTTACATTGGTCCCATGCGAGTTGTTCGTCCCCCCTACGGGGTCGTTTGGGGTGTGGTTTGGGTTTTCACCCTTTAACGGCTTATTTTTAAGTTTAAGTGCTGATTTTAGCAAATTATCGTCATATTCACAAACCGGGAGACCCGGGACTACTCGGTCAGTTCCTACAAGTTACATTAGTCCCGTGCGAGGTGTTCGTGCCCCCTACGGGGTCGTTTGGGGGGTGGTTTGGGTTTTCACCCTTTAACGGCTTGTTTTTAAGTTTAAGTGCTAATTTTTGCAAATTATCATCATATTCACAAACCGGGAGACCCGGGACTACGCGGTCAGTTCCTACAAGTTACATTGGTCCCGTGCGAGGTGTTCGTTCCACCTACGGGGTCGTTTGGGGTGTGGTTTGGGTTCTCACCCTTTAACGGCTTGTTTTTAACTAAGTGTGATTTTTGCAAATTATCGTCATATTCACAAACCGGGAGACCCGGGACTACGCGGTCAGTTCCTACAAGTTACATTGGTCCCGTGCGAGGTGTTCGTGCCCCCTACGGGGTCGTTTGGGGTGTCGTTTGGGTTTTCACCCTTTAACGGCTTGTTTTTAAGTTTAAGTGCTGATTTTTGCAAATTATCGTCATATTCACAAACCGGGAGACCCGAGACGACGCGGTCAGTTCTTACAAGTTACATTGGTCCCGTGCGAGGTGTTCGTGCCCCCTACGGGGTCGTTTGGGGGGTTGTTTGGGTTTTCACCCTTTAACGGCTTGTTTTTAAGTTTAAGTGCTGATTTTTGCAAATTATCGTCATATTCACAAACCGGGAGACCCGGGACTACGCGGTCAGTTCCTACAAGCTACATTGGTCCCGTGCGAGGTGTCCGTTCCCCCTACGGGGTCGTTTGGGGGTTGGTTTGGGTTTTCACCCTATAACGGCTTGTTTTTATGTTTAAGTGTTGATTTTTACAAATTATCGTCATATTCACAAATCGGGAGGCCCGGGACTACGCGGTCAGTTCCTACAAGTTACATTGGTCCCGTGCGAGGTGTCCGTGCCCCCTACGGAGTCGTTTGGGGGGTGGTTTGGGTTTTCACCCTTCGACGGCTTGTTTTCAACTAAGTGTGATTTTTGCAAATTATCGTCATATTCACAAACCGGGAGACCCGGGACTACGCGGTCAGTTCCTACAAGTTACATTGGTCCCGTGCGAGGTGTTCGTTCCCCCTACGGGGTCGTTTGGGGTGTGGTTTGGGTTTTCACTCTTTCACGGCTTGTTTTTAACTAAGTGTGATTTTCGCAAATTATCATCATATTCTCAAACCGGGAGACCCGGGACTACGCGGTCAGTTCCTACAAGTTACATTGGTCCCGTGCGAGTTGTTCGTCCCCCCTACGGGGTCGTTTGGGGTGTGGTTTGGGTTTTCACCCTTTAACGGCTTATTTTTAAGTTTAAGTGCTGATTTTAGCAAATTATCGTCATTTTCACAAACCGGGAGACCCGGGACTACTCGGTCAGTTCCTACAAGTCACATTAGTCCCGTGCGAGGTGTTCGTGCCCCCTATGGGGTCGTTTGGGGGGTGGTTTGGGTTTTCACCCTTCGACGGCTTGTTTTTAAGTTTCAGTGCTGATTTTTGCAAATTATCGTCATATTCACAAACCGGGAGACCTAGGATTACGCGGTCAGTTCTTACAAGTTACATTGGTCCCGTGCGAGGTGTTCGTGCCCCCTACGGGGTCGTTTGGGGAGTTGTTTGGGTTTTCACCCTTTAACGGCTTGTTTTTAAGTTTAAGTGCTGATTTTTGCAAATTATCGTCATATTCACAAACCGGGAGACCCGGGACTACGCGGTCAGTTCCTACAAGTTACATTGGTCCCGTGCGAGGTGTCCGTGCCCCCTACGGGGTCGTTTGAGGGGTGGTTTGGGTTTTCACCCTTCGACGGCTTGTTTTTAACTAAGTGTGATTTTTACAAATTATCGTCATATTTACAAACCGGGAGACCCGGGACTACGCGGTCAGTTCCTACAAGTTACATTGGTCCCGTGCGAGGTGTTCGTGCCCCCTACGGGGTCGTTTGGGGGTTGGTTTGGGTTTTCACCCTTCGACGGCTTGTTTTCAACTAAGTGTGATTTTTGCAAATTATCGTCATATTCACAAACCGGGAGACCCGGGACTACGCGGTCAGTTCCTACAAGTTACATTGGTCCCGTGCGAGGTGTTCGTTCCCCCTACGGGGTCGTTTGGGGTGTGGTTTGGGTTTTCACTCTTTCACGGCTTGTTTTTAACTAAGTGTGATTTTCGCAAATTATCGTCATATACTCAAACCGGGAGACCCGGGACTACGCGGTCAGTTCCTACAAGTTACATTGGTCCCGTGCGAGTTGTTCGTCCCCCCTACGGGGTCGTTTGGGGTGTGGTTTGGGTTTTCACCTTTTAACGGCTTGTTTTTAAGTTTAAGTGCTGATTTTTGCAAATTATCGTCATATTCACAAACCGGGAGACCAGGGACTACGCGGTCAGTTCCTACAAGTTACATTGGTCCCGTACGAGGTGTTCGTCCCCCCTAAGTGGTCGTTTGGGGGGTGGTTTGGGTTTTCACCCTTCGACGGCTTGTTTTTAAGTAAGTGTGATTTTTGCAAATTATCGTCATATTCACAAACCGGGAGACCCGGGACTACGCGGTCAGTTCCTACAAGTTACATTGGTCCCGTACGAGGTGTTCGTCCCCCCTAAGGGGTCGTTTGGGGGGTGGTTTGGGTTTTCACCCTTCGACGGCTTGTTTTTAACTAAGTGTGATTTTTGCAAATTATCGTCATATTCACAAACCGGGAGACCCGGGACTACGCGGTCAGTTCCTACAAGTTACATTGGTCCCGTGCGAGTTGTTCGTCCCCCCTACGGGGTCGTTTGGGGTGTGGTTTGGGTTTTCACCCTTTAACAGCTTATTTTTAAGTTTAAGTGCTGATTTTTGCAAATTATTATCATATTCACAAACCGGGAGACCCGGGACTACGCGGTCAGTTCCTACAAGTTACACTGGTCCCGTGCGAGGTGTTCGTGCCTCCTACGGGGTCGTTTGGGGGGTGGTTTGGGTATTCACCATTTTACGGCATATTTTTAAGTTTAAGTGCTGATTTTTGCAAATTATCGTCATATTCACAAACCGGGAGACCCGGGACTACGCGGTCAGTTCCTACAAGTTGCATTGGTCCCGTGCGAGGTGTTCGTGCCCCCTACGGGGTCGTTTGGGGGGTGGTTTGGTTTTTCACCCTTCGACGACTTGTTTTTAAGTAAGTGTGATTTTTGCAAATTATCGTCATATTCACAAACCGGGAGACCCGGGACTACGCGGTCAGTTCCTACAAGTTACATTGGTCCCGTGCGAGGTGTTCGTGCCCCCTACGGGGTCGTTTGGGGGGTGGTTTGGGTTTTCACCCTTGGACGGCTTGTTTTTAAGTTTAAGTGCTGATTTTTGCAAATTATCGTCATATTCACAAACCGGGAGACCCGGGACTACGCGGTCAGTTCCTACAAGTTACATTGGTCCCGTGCGAGGTGTTCGTGCCCCCTTCGGGGTCGTTTGGGTGGTGGTTTGGGATTTCACCCTTTAACGGCTTGTTTTTAAGTTTAAGTGCTGATTTTTGCCAATTATCGTCACATTCACAAACCGGGAGATCCGGGACTACGCGGTCAGTTCCTACAAGTTACAGTGGTCCCATGCGAGGTGTTCGTGCCCCCTACGGAGTCGTTTGGGGGGTGGTTTGGGTTTTCACCCTTCAACGGCTTGTTTTTAACTAAGTGTGATTTTTACAAATTATCGTCATATTCACAAACCGGGAGACCCGGGACTACGCGGTCAGTTCCTACAAGTTACATTGGTCCCGTGCGAGATGTTCGTGCACCCTACGGGGTCGTTTGGGATGTGGTTTGGGTTTTCACCCTTTAACGGCTTGTTTTTAAGTTTAAGTGCTGATTTTTACAAATTATCGTCATATTCACAAACCGGGAGACTCGGGACTACGCGGTCAGTTCCTACAAGTTACATTGGTCCCGTGCGAGGTGTTCGTTCCCCCTACGGGGTCGTTTGGGGGGTGGTTTGGGTTTTCACCCTTCGACGGCTTGTTTTTAACTAAGTGTGATTTTCGCAAATTATCGTCATATTCACAAACCGGGAGACCCGGGACTACGCGGTCAGTTCCTACAAGTTACATTGGTCCCGTGCGAGTTGTTCGTCCCCCCTACGGGGTCGTTTGGGGTGTGGTTTGGGTTTTCACCCTTTAACGGCTTATTTTTAAGTTTAAGTGCTGATTTTAGCAAATTATCGTCATATTCACAAACCGGGAGACCCGGGACTACTCGGTCAGTTCCTACAAGTTACATTAGTCCCGTGCGAGGTGTTCGTGCCCCCTACGGGGTCGTTTGGGGGGTGGTTTGTGTTTTCACCCTTCGACGGCTTGTTTTTAAGTTTAAGTGTTGATTTTTACAAATTATCGTCATATTCACAAATCGGGATGCCCGGGACTACGCGGTAAGTTCCTACAAGTTACATTGGTCCCGTGCGAGGTGTTCGTGCCCCCTACGGGGTCGTTTGGGGGGTTGTTTGGGTTTTCACCCTTTAACGGCTTGTTTTTAAGTTTAAGTGCTGATTTTTGCAAATTATCGTCATATTCACAAACCGGGAGACCCGGGACTACGCGGTCAGTTCCAACAAGTTACATTGGTCCCGTGCGAGGTGTCCGTGCCCCCTACGGGGTCGTTTGGGGGGTGGTTTGGGTTTTCACCCTATAACGGCTTGTTTTTATGTTTAAGTGCTGATTTTTACAAATTATCGTCATATTCACAAATCGGGAGGCCCGGGACTACGCGGTCAGTTCCTACAAGTTACATTGGTCCCGTGCGAGGTGTCCGTACCCCCTACGGAGTCGTTTGGGGGGTGGTTTGGGTTTTCACCCTTCGACGGCTTGTTTTTAACTAAGTGTGATTTTTGCAAATTATCGTCATATTCACAAACCGGGAGACCCGGGACTACTCGGTCAGTTCCTACAAGTTACATTAGTCCCGTGCGAGGTGTTCGTGCCCCCTACGGGGTCGTTTGGGGTGTGGTTTGGGTTTTCACCCTTTCACGGCTTGTTTTTAACTAAGTGTGATTTTCACAAATTATCGTCATATTCACAAACCGGGAGACCCGGGACTACGCGGTCAGTTCCTACAAGTTACATTGGTCCCGTGCGAGTTGTTCGTCCCCCCTACGGGGTCGTTTGGGGTGTGGTTTGGGTTTTCACCCTTTAACGGCTTATTTTTAAGTTTAAGTGCTGATTTTAGCAAATTATCGTCATATTCACAAACCGGGAGACCCGGGACTACTCGGTCAGTTCCTACAAGTTACATTAGTCCCGTGCGAGGTGTTCGTGCCCCCTACGGGGTCGTTTGGGGGTTGGTTTGGGTTTTCACCCTTTAACGGCTTGTTTTTAAGTTTAAGTGCTGATTTTTGCAAATTATCGTCATATTCACAAATCGGGATGCCCGGGACTACGCGGTCAGTTCCTACAAGTTACATTGGTCCCGTGCGAGGTGTTCGTGCCCCCTACGGGGTCGTTTGCGGTGTCGTTTGGGTTTTCACCCTTTAACGGCTTGTTTTTAAGTTTAAGTGCTGATTTTTGCAAATTATCGTCATATTCACAAACCGGGAGACCCGAGACGACGCGGTCAGTTCTTACAAGTTACATTGGTCCCGTGCGAGGTGTTCATGCCCCCTACGGGGTCGTTTGGGGGGTTGTTTGGGTTTTCACCCTTTAACGGCTTGTTTTTAAGTATAAGTGCTGATTTTTGCAAATTATCGTCATATTCACAAACCGGGAGACCCGGGACTACGCGGTCAGTTCCTACAAGTTACATTGGTCCCGTGCGAGGTGTCCGTGCCCCCTACGGGGTCGTTTGGGGGTTGGTTTGGGTTTTCACCCTATAACGGCTTGTTTTTATGTTTAAGTGTTGATTTTTACAAATTATCGTCATATTCACAAATCGGGAGGCCCGGGACTACGCGGTCAGTTCCTACAAGTTACATTGGTCCCGTGCGAGGTGTCCGTGCCCCCTACGGAGTCGTTTGGGGGGTGGTTTGGGTTTTCACCCTTCGACGGCTTGTTTTCAACTAAGTGTGATTTTTGCAAATTATCGTCATATTCACAAACCGGGAGACCCGGGACTACGCGGTCAGTTCCTACAAGTTACATTGGTCCCGTGCGAGGTGTTCGTTCCCCCTACGGGGTCGTTTGGGGTGTGGTTTGGGTTTCACTCTTTCACGGCTTGTTTTTAACTAAGTGTGATTTTCGCAAATTATCGTCATATTCTCAAACCGGGAGACCCGGGACTACGCGGTCAGTTCCTACAAGTTACATTGGTCCCGTGCGAGTTGTTCGTCCCCCCTACGGGGTCGTTTGGGGTGTGGTTTGGGTTTTCACCCTTTAACGGCTTATTTTTAATTTTAAGTGCTGATTTTTACAAATTATCGTCATATTCACAAATCGGGATGCCCGGGACTACGCGGTCAGTTCCTACAAGTTACATTGGTCCCGTGCGAGGTGTCCGTGCCCCCTACTGAGTCGTTTGGGGGGTGGTTTGGGTTTTCACCCTTCGACGGCTTGTTTTTAACTAAGTGTGATTTTTGCAAATTATCGTCATATTCACAAACCGGGAGACCCGGGACTACGCGGTCAGTTCCTACAAGTTACATTGGTTCCGTGCGAGGTGTTCGTGCCCCCTACGGGGTCGTTTGGGGTGTCGTTTGGGTTTTAACCCTTTAACGGCTTGTTTTTAAGTTTAAGTGCTGATTTTTGCAAATTATCGTCATATTCACAAACCGGGAGACCCGAGACGACGCGGTCAGTTCTTACAAGTTACATTGGTCCCGTGCGAGGTGTTCGTGCCCCCTACGGGGTCGTTTGGGGGGTTGTTTGGGTTTTCACCCTTTAACGGCTTGTTTTTAAGTTTAAGTGCTGATTTTTGCAAATTATCGTCATATTCACAAACCGGGAGACCCGGGACTACGCGGTCAGTTCCTACAAGTTACATTGGTCCCGTGCGAGGTGTCCGTGCCCCCTACGGGGTCGTTTGGGGGGTGGTTTGGGTTTTCACCCTATAACGGCTTGTTTTTATGTTTAAGTGCTGATTTTTACAAATTATCGTCATATTCACAAATCGGGATGCCCGGGACTACACGGTCAGTTCCTACAAGTTACATTGGTCCCGTGCGAGGTGTCCGTGCCCCCTACGGAGTCGTTTGGGGGGTGGTTTGGGTTTTCACCCTTCGACGACTTATTTTTAACTAAGTGTAATTTTTGCAAATTATCGTCATATTCACAAACCGGGAGACCCGGGACTACGCGGTCAGTTCCTACAAGTTACATTGGTCCCGTGCGAGGTGTTCGTTCCCCCTACGGGGTCGTTTGGGGTGTGGTTTGGGTTTTCACCCTTTAACGGCTTGTTTTTAACTAAGTGTGATTTTCGCAAATTATCGTCATATTCACAAACCGGGAGACCCGGGACTACGCGGTCAGTTCCTACAAGTTACATTGGTCCCGTGCGAGGTGTTCGTGCCCCCTACGGGGTCGTTTGGGGTGTCGTTTTGGTTTCCACCCTTTAACGGCTTGTTTTTAAGTTTAAGTGCTGATTTTTGCAAATTATCGTCATATTCACAAACCGGGAGACCCGAGACGACGCGGTCAGTTCTTACAAGTTACATTGGTCCCGTGCGAGGTGTTCGTGCCCCCTACGGGGTCGTTTGGGGGGTTGTTTGGGTTTTCACCCTTTAACGGCTTGTTTTTAAGTTTAAGTGCTGATTTTTGCAAATTATCGTCATATTCACAAACCGGGAGACCCGGGACTACGCGGTCAGTTCCTACAAGTTACATTGGTCCCGTACGAGGTGTTCGTGCCCCCTAAGGGGTCGTTTGGGGGGTGGTTTGGGTTTTCACCCTTCAACGGCTTGTTTTTAACTAAGTGTGATTTTTACAAATTATCGTCATATTCATAAACCGGGAGACCCGGGACTACGCGGTCAGTTCCTACAAGTTACATTGGTCCCGTGCGAGATGTTCGTGCCCCCTACGGGGTCGTTTGGGGTGTGGTTTGGGTTTTCACCCTTTAACGGCTTGTTTTTAAGTTTAAGTGCTGATTTTTGCAAATTATCGTCATATTCACAAACCGGGAGACCCGGGACTACGCGGTCAGTTCCTACAAGTTACATTGGTCCCGTGTGAGGTGTTCGTGCCCCCTACGGGGTCGTTTGGGGGGTGGTTTGGGTTTTCACCCTTCGACGGCTTGTTTTTAACTAAGTGTGATTTTTGCAAATTATCGTCATATTCACAAACCGGGAGACCCGGGACTACACGGTCAGTTCCTACAAGTTACATTAGTCCCGTGCGAGGTGTTCGTGCCCCCTACGGGGTCGTTTGGGGGGTGGTTTGGGTTTTCACCCTTCGACGGCTTGTTTTTAAGTTTAAGTGCTGATTTTTGCAAATTATCGTCATATTCACAAACCGGGAGACCCGGGACTACGCGGTCAGTTCCTACAAGTTACATTGGTCCCGTGCGAGGTGTTCGTCTCCCCTACGGGGTCGTTTGGGGGGTGGTTTGGGTTTTCACCCTATAACGGCTTGTATTTAAGTTTAAGTGCTGATTTTTACAAATTATCGTCATATTCACAAATCCGGATGCCCGGGACTACGCGGTCAGTTCGTACAACTTACATTGGTCCCGTGCGAGGTGTCCGTACCCCCTACGGAGTCGTTTGGGGGGTGGTTTGGGTTTTCACCCTTCGACGGCTTGTTTTTAACTAAGTGTGATTTTTGCAAATTATCGTCATATTCACAAACCGGGAGACCCGGGACTACGCGGTCAGTTCCTACAAGTTACATTGGTCCCGTGCGAGGTGTTCGTGCCCCCTACGGGGTCGTTTGGGGTGTCATTTGGGTTTTCACCCTTTAACGGCTTGTTTTTAAGTTTAAGTGCTGATTTTTGCAAATTATCGTCATATTCACAAACCGGGAGACCCGAGACGACGCGGTCAGTTCTTACAAGTTACATTGGTCCCGTGCGAGGTGTTCGTGCCCCCTACGGGGTCGTTTGGGGTGTTGTTTGGGTTTTCACCCGTTAACGGCTTGTTTTTAAGTTTAAGTGTTGATTTTTGCAAATTGTCGTCATATTCACAAACCGGGAGACCCGGGACTACGCGGTTAGTTCCTACAAGTTACATTGGTCCCGTACGAGGTGTTCGTGCCCCCTAAGGGGTCGTTTGGGGGGTGGTTTCGGTTTTCACCCTTCGACGGCTTGTTTTTAAGTAAGTGTGATTTTTGCAAATTATCGTCATATTCACAAACCGGGAGACCTGGGACTACGCGGTCAGTTCCTACAAGTTACATTGGTCCCGTGCGAGGTGTTCGTCCCCCCTACGGGGTCGTTTGGGGGGTGGTTTGGGTTTTCACCCTTTAACGGTTTGTTTTTAAGTTTAAGTGCTGATTTTTGCAAATTATCGTCATATTCACAAACCGGGAGACCCGGGACTACGCGGTCAGTTCCTACAAGTTACACTGGTCCCGTGCGAGGTGTTCGTGCCTCCTACGGGGTCGTTTGGGGGGTGGTTTGGGTATTCACCATTTGACAGCATATTTTTAAGTTTAAGTGCTGATTTTTGGAAATTATCGTCATATTCACAAACCGGGAGACCCGGGACTACGCGGTCAGTTCCTACAAGTCACATTGGTCCCGTGCGAGGTGTTCGTGCCCCCTACGGGGTCGTTTGGGGGGTGGTTTGGTTTTTCACCCTTCGACGGCTTGTTTTTAAGTAAGTGTGATTTTTGCAAATTATCGTCATATTCACAAACCGGGAGACCCGGGACTACGCGGTCAGTTCCTACAAGTTACATTGGTCCCGTGCGAGGTGTTCGTGCCCCCTACGGGGTCGTTTGGGGCGTGGTTTGGGTTTTCACCCTAGGACGGCTTGTTTTTTAGTTTAAGTGCTAATTTTTGCAAATTATCGTCATATTCACAAACTGGGAGACCCGGGACTACGCGGTCAGTTCCTACAAGTTACATTGGTCCCGTGCGAGGTGTTCGTGCCCCCTTCGGGGTCGTTTGGGGGGTGGTTTGGGATTTCACCCTTTAACGGCTTGTTTTTAAGTTAAAGTGCTGATTTTTTCAAATTATCGTCACATTCACAAACCGGGAGATCCGGGACTACGCGGTCAGTTCCTACAAGTTACAGTGGTCCCATGTGAGGTGTTCGTGCTCCCTACGGAGTCGTTTGGGGGGTGGTTTGGGTTTTCACCCTTCAACGGCTTGTTTTTAACTAAGTGTGATTTTTACAAATTATCGTCATATTCACAAACCGGGAGACCCGAGACTACGCGGTCAGTTCCTACAAGTTACATTGGTCCCGTGCGAGGTGTTCGTGCCCCCTATGGGGTCGTTTGGGGGTTGGTTTGGGTTTTCACCCTTCGACGGCTTGTTTTTAACTAAGTGTGATTTTTGCAAATTATCGTCATATTCACAAACCGGGAGACCCGGGACTACGCGGTCAGTTCCTACAAGTTACATTGTTCCCGTGCGAGTTGTTCGTCCCCCCTACGGGGTCGTTTGGGGTGTGGTTTGGGTTTTCACCCTTTAACGGCTTATTTTTAAGTTTAAGTACTGATTTTAGCAAATTATCGTCATATTCACAAACCGGGAGACCCGGGACTACGCGGTCAGTTCCTACAAGTTACATTAGTCACGTGCGAGGTGTTCGTGCCCCCTACGGGGTCGTTTGGGGGGTGGTTTGGGTTTTCACCCTTCGACGGCTTGTTTTTAAGTTTAAGTGCTGATTTTTGCAAATTATCGTCATATTCACAAATCGGGAGACCCGGGACTACGCGGTCAGTTCCTACAAGTTACATTGGTCCCGTGCGAGGTGTTCGTGCCCCCTACGGGGTCGTTTGGGGAGTGGTTTGGGTTTTCACCCTATAACGGCTTGTTTTTAAGTTTAAGTGCTGATTTTTACAAATTATCGTCATATTCACAAATCGGGATGCCCGGGACTATGCGGTCAGTTCCTACAAGTTACATTGGTCCCGTGCGAGGTGTCCGTGCCCCCTACGGAGTCGTTTGGTGGGTGGTTTGGGTTTTCACCCTTCGACGGCTTGTTTTTAACTAAGTGTAATTTTTGTAAATTATCGTCATATTCACAAACCGGGAGACCCGGGACTACGCGGTCAGTTCCTACAAGTTACATTGGTCCCGTGCGAGGTGTTCGTGCCCCCTACGGGGTCGTTTGGGGTGTGGTTTGGGTTTTCACCCTTTAACGGCTTGTTTTTAACTAAGTGTGATTTTTGCAAATTATCGTCATATTCACAAACCGGGATACCCGGGACTACGCGGTCAGTTTCCTACAAGTTACATTGGTCCCGTGCGAGGTGTTCGTGCCCCCTACGGGGTCGTTTGGGGTGTGGTTTGGGTTTTCACCCTTTAACGGCTTGTTTTTAAGTTTAAGTGATTATTTTTGCAAATTATCGTCATATTCACAAACCGGGAGACCCGGGACTACGCGGTCAGTTCCTACAAGTTACATTGGTCCCGTGCGAGGTGTCTGTGCCCCCTACGGGGTCGTTTGGGGGGTGGTTTGATTTTTAACCCTTCGACGGCTTGTTTTTAAGTAAGTGTGATTTTTGCAAATTATCGTCATATTCACAAACCGGGAGACCCGGGACTACGCGGACAGTTCCTACAAGTTACTTTGGTCCCGTGCGAGGTGTTCGTGCCCCCTACGGGGTCGTTTGGGGGGTGGTTTGGGTTTTCACCCTTGGACGGCTTGTTTTTAAGTTTAAGTGCTGATTTTTGCAAATTATCGTCATATTCACAAACCGAGAGTCCCGGGACTACTCGGTCAGTTCCTACAAGTCACATTAGTCCCGTGCGAGGTGTTCGTGCCCCCTATGGGGTCGTTTGGGTGGTGGTTTGGGTTTTCACCCTTCGACGGCTTGTTTTTAAGTTTAAGTGCTGATTTTTGCAAATTATCGTCATATTCACAAACCGGGAGACCCGAGATGACGCGGTCAGTTCTTACAAGTTACATTGGTCCCGTGCGAGGTGTTCGTGCCCCCTACGGGGTCGTTTGGGGGGTTGTTTGGGTTTTCACCCTTTAACGGCTTGTTTTTAAGTTTAAGTGCTGATTTTTGCAAATTATCGTCCTATTCACAAACCGGGAGACCCGGGACTACGCGGTCAGTTCCTACAAGTTACATTGGTCCCGTGCGAGGTGTCCGTGCCCCCTACGGGGTCGTTTGGGGGTTGGTTTGGGTTTTCACCCTATAACGGCTTGTTTTTATGTTTAAGTGTTGATTTTTACAAATTATCGTCATATTCACAAATCGGGAGGCCCGGGACTACGCGGTCAGTTCCTACAAGTTACATTGGTCCCGTGCGAGGTGTCCGTGCCCCCTACGGAGTCGTTTGGGGGGTGGTTTGGGTTTTCACCCTTCGACGGCTTGTTTTCAACTAAGTGTGATTTTTGCAAATTATCGTCATATTCACAAACCGGGAGACCCGGGACTACGCGGTCAGTTCCTACAAGTTACATTGGTCCCGTGCGAGGTGTTCGTTCCCCCTACGGGGTCGTTTGGGGTGTGGTTTGGGTTTTCACTCTTTCACGGCTTGTTTTTAACTAAGTGTGATTTTCGCAAATTATCGTCATATTCTCAAACCAGGAGACCCGGGACTACGCGGTCAGTTCCTACAAGTTACATTGGTCCCATGCGAGTTGTTCGTCCCCCCTACGGGGTCGTTTGGGGTGTGGTTTGGGTTTTCACCCTTTAACGGCTTGTTTTTAAGTTTAAGTGCTGATTTTTGCAAATTATCGTCATATTCACAAACCGGGAGACCAGGGACTACGCGGTCAGTTCCTACAAGTTACATTGGTCCCGTACGAGGTGTTCGTCCCCCCTAAGGGGTCGTTTGGGGGGTGGTTTGGGTTTTCACCCTTCGACGGCTTGTTTTTAAGTAAGTGTGCTGATTTTTGCAAATTATCGTCATATTCACAAACCGGGAGACCAGGGACTACGCGGTCAGTTCCTACAAGTTACATTGGTCCCGTACGAGGTGTTCGTCCCCCCTAAGGGGTCGTTTGGGGGGTGGTTTGGGTTTTCACCCTTCGACGGCTTGTTTTTAAGTAAGTGTGATTTTTGCAAATTATCGTCATATTCACAAACCGGGAGACCAGGGACTACGCGGTCAGTTCCTACAAGTTACTTTGGTCCCGTACGAGGTGTTCGTCCCCCCTAAGGGGTCGTTTGGGGGGTGGTTTGGGTTTTCACCCTTCGACGGCTTGTTTTTAACTAAGTGTGATTTTTGCAAATTATCGTCATATTCACAAACCGGGAGACCCGGGACTACGCGGTCAGTTCCTACAAGTTACATTGGTCCCGTGCGAGTTGTTCGTCCGCCCTACGGGGTCGTTTGGGGTGTGGTTTGGGTTTTCACCCTTTAACGGCTTATTTTTAAGTTTAAGTGCTGATTTTTGCAAATTATTATCATATTCACAAACCGGGAGACCCGGGACTACGCGGTCAGTTCCTACAAGTTACACTGGTCCCGTGCGAGGTGTTCGTGCCTCCTACGGGGTCGTTTGGGGGGTGGTTTGGGTATTCACCATTTTACGGCATATTTTTAAGTTTAAGTGCTGATTTTTGCAAATTATCGTCATATTCACAAACCGGGAGACCCGGGACTACGCGGTCAGTTCCTACAAGTTACATTGGTCCCGTGCGAGGTGTTCGTGCCCCCTACGGGGTCGTTTGGGGGGTGGTTTGGTTTTTCACCCTTCGACGACTTGTTTTTAAGTAAGTGTGATTTTTGCAAATTATCGTCATATTCACAAACCGGGAGACCCGGGACTACGCGGTCAGTTCCTACAAGTTACATTGGTCCCGTGCGAGGTGTTCGTGCCCCCTACGGGGTCGTTTGGGGGGTGGTTTGGGTTTTCACCCTTGGACGGCTTGTTTTTAAGTTTAAGTGCTGATTTTTGCAAATTATCGTCATATTCACAAACCGGGAGACCCGGGACTACGCGGTCAGTTCCTACAAGTTACATTGGTCCCGTGCGAGGTGTTCGTGCCCCCTTTGGGGTCGTTTGGGTGGTGGTTTGGGATTTCACCCTTTAACGGCTTGTTTTTAAGTTTAAGTGCTGATTTTTGCCAATTATCGCACATTCACAAACCGGGAGATCCGGGACTACGCGGTCAGTTCCTACAAGTTACAGTGGTCCCGTGCGAGGTGTTCGTGCCCCCTACGGAGTCGTTTGGGGGGTGGTTTGGGTTTTCACCCTTCAACGGCTTGTTTTTAACTAAGTGTGATTTTTACAAATTATAGTCATATTCACAAACCGGGAGACCCGGGACTACGCGGTCAGTTCCTACAAGTTACATTGCTCCCGTGCGAGATGTTCGTGCACCCTACGGGGTCGTTTGGGATGTGGTTTGGGTTTTCACCCTTTAACGGCTTGTTTTTAAGTTTAAGTGCTGATTTTTGCAAATTATCGTCATATTCACAAACCGGGAGACTCGGGACTACGCGGTCAGTTCCTACAAGTTACATTGGTCCCGTGCGAGGTGTTCGTTCCCCCTACGGGGTCGTTTGGGGGGTGGTTTGGGTTTTCACCCTTCGACGGCTTGTTTTTAACTAAGTGTGATTTTCGCAAATTATCATCATATTCACAAACCGGGAGACCCGGGACTACGCGGTCAGTTCCTACAAGTTACATTGGTCCCGTGCGAGTTGTTCGTCCCCCCTACGGGGTCGTTTGGGGTGTGGTTTGGGTTTTCACCCTTTAACGGCTTATTTTTAAGTTTAAGTGCAGATTTTTGCCAATTATCGTCACATTCACAAACCGGGAGACCCGGGACTACTCGGTCAGTTCCTACAAGTTACATTAGTCCCGTGCGAGGTGTTCGTGCCCCCTACGGGGTCGTTTGGGGGGTGGTTTATGTTTTCACCCATCGACGGCTTGTTTTTAAGTTTAAGTGCTGATTTTTGCAAATTATCGTCATATTCACAAACCGGGAGACCCGGGACTACGCGGTCAGTTCCTACAAGTTACATTGGTCCCGTGCGACGTGTTCGTGCCCCCTACGGGGTCGTTTGGGGGGTGGTTTGGGTTTTCACCCTAAAACGGCTTGTTTTTAAGTTTAAGTGCTGATTTTTACAAATTATCGTCATATTCACAAATCGGGATGCCCGGGACTACGCGGTAAGTTCCTACAAGTTACATTGGTCCCGTGCGAGGTGTTCGTGCCCCCTACGGAGTCGTTTGGGGGGTGGTTTGGGTTTTCACCCTTCGACGGCTTGTTTTTAACTAAGTGTGATTTTTGAAAATTATCATCATATTCATAAACCGGGAGACCCGGGACTACGCGGTGAGTTCCTACAAGTTACATTGGTCCCGTGCGAGGTGTTCGTTCCCCCTACGGGGTCGTTTGGGGTGTGGTTTGGGTTTTCACCCTTTAACGGCTTGTTTTTAACTAAGTGTGATTTTCGCAAATTATCGTCGTATTCATAAACCGGGAGACCCGGGACTACGCGGCCAGTTCCTACAAGTTACATTGGTCCCGTGCGAGGTGTTCGTGCCCCCTACGGGGTCGTTTGGGGTGTCGTTTGGGTTTTCACCCTTTAACGGCATGTTTTTAAGTTTAAGTGCTGATTTTTGCAAATTATCGTCATATTCACAAACCGGGAGACTCGAGATGACGCGGTCAGTTCTTACAAGTTACATTGGTCCCGTGCGAGGTGTTCGTGCCCCCTACGGGGTCGTTTGGGGGGTTGTTTGGGTTTTCACCCTTTAACGGCTTGTTTTTAAGTTTAAGTGCTGATTTTTGCAAATTATCGTCATATTCACAAACCGGGAGACCAGGGACTACGCGGTCAGTTCCTACAAGTTACATTGGTCCCGTACGAGGTGTTCGTCCCCCCTAAGGGGTCGTTTGGGGGGTGGTTTGGGTTTTCACCCTTCGACGGCTTGTTTTTAAGTAAGTGTGATTTTTGCAAATTATCGTCATATTCACAAACCGGGAGACCCGGGACTACGCGGTCAGTTCCTACAAGTTACATTGGTCCCGTACGAGGTGTTCGTCCCCCCAAAGGGGTCGTTTGGGGGGTGGTTTGGGTTTTCATCTTTCGACGGCTTGTTTTTAACTAAGTGTGATTTTTACAAATTATCGTCATATTCACAAACCGGGAGACCCGGGACTACGCGGTCAGTTCCTACAAGTTACATAGGTCCCGTGCGAGATGTTCGTGCCCCCTACGGGGTCGTTTGAGGTGTGGTTTGGGTTTTCACCCTTTAACGGCTTGTTTTTAAGTTTAAGTGCTGATTTTTGCAAATTATCGTCATATTCACAAACTGGGAGACCCGGGACTACGCGGTCAGTTCCTACAAGTTACATTGGTCCCGTTCGAGGTGTTCGTGCCCCTTACGGGGTCGTTTGGGGGGTGGTTTGGGTTTTCACCCTTCGACGGCTTGTTTTTAACTAAGTGTGATTTTTGCAAATTATCGTCATATTCACAAACCGGGAGACCCGGGACTACGCGGTCAGTTCCTACAAGTTACATTGGTCCCGTGCGAGTTGTTCGTCCCCCCTACGGGGTCGTTTGGGGTGTGGTTTGGGTTTTCACCCTTTAACGGCTTATTTTTAAGTTTAAGTGCTGATTTTTGCAAATTATTGTCATATTCACAAACCGGGAGACCCAGGACTACGCGGTCAGTTCTACAAGTTACATTGGTCCCGTGCGAGGTGTTCGTGCCCCCTACGGGGTCGTTTGGGGGGTGGTTTGGGTTTTCACCCTTGGACGGCTTGTTTTTAAGTTTAAGTGTTGATTTTTACAAATTATCGTAATATTCACAAACCGGGAGACCCGGGACTACGCGGTCAGTTCCTACAAGTTACATTGGTCCCGTGCGAGGTGTTCGTGCCCCCTTCGGGGTCGTTTGGGGGGTGGTTTGGGATTTCACCCTTTAACGGCTTGTTTTTAAGTTTAAGTGCTGATTTTTGCCAATTATCATCACATTCACAAACCGGGAGATCCGGGACTACGCGGTCAGTTCCTACAAGTTACAGTGGTTCCGTGCGAGGTGTTCGTGCCCCCTACGGAGTCGTTTGGGGGGTGGTTTGGGTTTTCACCCTTCAACGGCTTGTTTTTAACTAAGTGTGATTTTTACAAATTATCGTCATATTCACAAACCGGGAGACCCGGGACTACGCGGTCAGTTCCTACAAGTTACATTGGTCCCGTGCGAGATGTTCGTGCACCCTACGGGGTCGTTTGGGATGTGGTTTGGGTTTTCACCCTTTAACGGCTTGTTTTTAAGTTTAAGTGCTGATTTTTGCAAATTATCGTCATATTCACAAACCGGGAGACTCGGGACTACGCGGTCAGTTCCTACAAGTTACATTGGTCCCGTACGAGGTGTTCGTCCCCCCTAAGGGGTCGTTTGGGGGGTGGTTTGGGTTTTCACCCTTCGACGGCTTGTTTTTAAGTAAGTGTGATTTTTGCAAATTATCGTCATATTCACAAACCGGGAGACCAGGGACTACGCGGTCAGTTCCTACAAGTTACTTTGGTCCCGTACGAGGTGTTCGTCCCCCCTAAGGGGTCGTTTGGGGGGTGGTTTGGGTTTTCACCCTTCGACGGCTTGTTTTTAACTAAGTGTGATTTTTGCAAATTATCGTCATATTCACAAACCGGGAGACCCGGGACTACGCGGTCAGTTCCTACAAGTTACATTGGTCCCGTGCGAGTTGTTCGTCCGCCCTACGGGGTCGTTTGGGGTGTGGTTTGGGTTTTCACCCTTTAACGGCTTATTTTTAAGTTTAAGTACTGATTTTAGCAAATTATCGTCATATTCACAAACCGGGAGACCCGGGACTACGCGGTCAGTTCCTACAAGTTACATTAGTCACGTGCGAGGTGTTCGTGCCCCCTACGGGGTCGTTTGGGGGGTGGTTTGGGTTTTCACCCTTCGACGGCTTGTTTTTAAGTTTAAGTGCTGATTTTTGCAAATTATCGTCATATTCACAAATCGGGAGACCCGGGACTACGCGGTCAGTTCCTACAAGTTACATTGGTCCCGTGCGAGGTGTTCGTGCCCCCTACGGGGTCGTTTGGGGAGTGGTTTGGGTTTTCACCCTATAACGGCTTGTTTTTAAGTTTAAGTGCTGATTTTTACAAATTATCGTCATATTCACAAATCGGGATGCCCGGGACTATGCGGTCAGTTCCTACAAGTTACATTGGTCCCGTGCGAGGTGTCCGTGCCCCCTACGGAGTCGTTTGGTGGGTGGTTTGGGTTTTCACCCTTCGACGGCTTGTTTTTAACTAAGTGTAATTTTTGTAAATTATCGTCATATTCACAAACCGGGAGACCCGGGACTACGCGGTCAGTTCCTACAAGTTACATTGGTCCCGTGCGAGGTGTTCGTGCCCCCTACGGGGTCGTTTGGGGTGTGGTTTGGGTTTTCACCCTTTAACGGCTTGTTTTTAACTAAGTGTGATTTTTGCAAATTATCGTCATATTCACAAACCGGGATACCCGGGACTACGCGGTCAGTTTCCTACAAGTTACATTGGTCCCGTGCGAGGTGTTCGTGCCCCCTACGGGGTCGTTTGGGGTGTGGTTTGGGTTTTCACCCTTTAACGGCTTGTTTTTAAGTTTAAGTGATTATTTTTGCAAATTATCGTCATATTCACAAACCGGGAGACCCGGGACTACGCGGTCAGTTCCTACAAGTTACATTGGTCCCGTGCGAGGTGTCTGTGCCCCCTACGGGGTCGTTTGGGGGGTGGTTTGATTTTTAACCCTTCGACGGCTTGTTTTTAAGTAAGTGTGATTTTTGCAAATTATCGTCATATTCACAAACCGGGAGACCCGGGACTACGCGGACAGTTCCTACAAGTTACTTTGGTCCCGTGCGAGGTGTTCGTGCCCCCTACGGGGTCGTTTGGGGGGTGGTTTGGGTTTTCACCCTTGGACGGCTTGTTTTTAAGTTTAAGTGCTGATTTTTGCAAATTATCGTCATATTCACAAACCGAGAGTCCCGGGACTACTCGGTCAGTTCCTACAAGTCACATTAGTCCCGTGCGAGGTGTTCGTGCCCCCTATGGGGTCGTTTGGGTGGTGGTTTGGGTTTTCACCCTTCGACGGCTTGTTTTTAAGTTTAAGTGCTGATTTTTGCAAATTATCGTCATATTCACAAACCGGGAGACCCGAGATGACGCGGTCAGTTCTTACAAGTTACATTGGTCCCGTGCGAGGTGTTCGTGCCCCCTACGGGGTCGTTTGGGGGGTTGTTTGGGTTTTCACCCTTTAACGGCTTGTTTTTAAGTTTAAGTGCTGATTTTTGCAAATTATCGTCCTATTCACAAACCGGGAGACCCGGGACTACGCGGTCAGTTCCTACAAGTTACATTGGTCCCGTGCGAGGTGTCCGTGCCCCCTACGGGGTCGTTTGGGGGTTGGTTTGGGTTTTCACCCTATAACGGCTTGTTTTTATGTTTAAGTGTTGATTTTTACAAATTATCGTCATATTCACAAATCGGGAGGCCCGGGACTACGCGGTCAGTTCCTACAAGTTACATTGGTCCCGTGCGAGGTGTCCGTGCCCCCTACGGAGTCGTTTGGGGGGTGGTTTGGGTTTTCACCCTTCGACGGCTTGTTTTCAACTAAGTGTGATTTTTGCAAATTATCGTCATATTCACAAATCGGGAGACCCGGGACTACGCGGTCAGTTCCTACAAGTTACATTGGTCCCGTGCGAGGTGTTCGTTCCCCCTACGGGGTCGTTTGGGGTGTGGTTTGGGTTTTCACTCTTTCACGGCTTGTTTTTAACTAAGTGTGATTTTCGCAAATTATCGTCATATACTCAAACCGGGAGACCCGGGACTACGCGGTCAGTTCCTACAAGTTACATTGGTCCCGTGCGAGTTGTTCGTCCCCCCTACGGGGTCGTTTGGGGTGTGGTTTGGGTTTTCACCCTTTAACGGCTTGTTTTTAAGTTTAAGTGCTGATTTTTGCAAATTATCGTCATATTCACAAACCGGGAGACCAGGGACTACGCGGTCAGTTCCTACAAGTTACATTGGTCCCGTACGAGGTGTTCGTCCCCCCTAAGGGGTCGTTTGGGGGGTGGTTTGGGTTTTCACCCTTCGACGGCTTGTTTTTAAGTAAGTGTGATTTTTGCAAATTATCGTCATATTCACAAACCGGGAGACCAGGGACTACGCGGTCAGTTCCTACAAGTTACTTTGGTCCCGTACGAGGTGTTCGTCCCCCCTAAGGGGTCGTTTGGGGGGTGGTTTGGGTTTTCACCCTTCGACGGCTTGTTTTTAACTAAGTGTGATTTTTGCAAATTATCGTCATATTCACAAACCGGGAGACCCGGGACTACGCGGTCAGTTCCTACAAGTTACATTGGTCCCGTGCGAGTTGTTCGTCCGCCCTACGGGGTCGTTTGGGGTGTGGTTTGGGTTTTCACCCTTTAACGGCTTATTTTTAAGTTTAAGTGCTGATTTTTGCAAATTATTATCATATTCACAAACCGGGGAGACCCGGGACTACGCGGTCAGTTCCTACAAGTTACACTGGTCCCGTGCGAGGTGTTCGTGCCTCCTACGGGGTCGTTTGGGGGGTGGTTTGGGTATTCACCATTTTACGGCATATTTTTAAGTTTAAGTGCTGATTTTTGCAAATTATCGTCATATTCACAAACCGGGAGACCCGGGACTACGCGGTCAGTTCCTACAAGTTACATTGGTCCCGTGCGAGGTGTTCGTGCCCCCTACGGGGTCGTTTGGGGGGTGGTTTGGTTTTTCACCCTTCGACGACTTGTTTTTAAGTAAGTGTGATTTTTGCAAATTATCGTCATATTCACAAACCGGGAGACCCGGGACTACGCGGTCAGTTCCTACAAGTTACATTGGTCCCGTGCGAGGTGTTCGTGCCCCCTACGGGGTCGTTTGGGGGGTGGTTTGGGTTTTCACCCTTGGACGGCTTGTTTTTAAGTTTAAGTGCTGATTTTTGCAAATTATCGTCATATTCACAAACCGGGAGACCCGGGACTACGCGGTCAGTTCCTACAAGTTACATTGGTCCCGTGCGAGGTGTTCGTGCCCCCTTTGGGGTCGTTTGGGTGGTGGTTTGGGATTTCACCCTTTAACGGCTTGTTTTTAAGTTTAAGTGCTGATTTTTGCCAATTATCGCACATTCACAAACCGGGAGATCCGGGACTACGCGGTCAGTTCCTACAAGTTACAGTGGTCCCGTGCGAGGTGTTCGTGCCCCCTACGGAGTCGTTTGGGGGGTGGTTTGGGTTTTCACCCTTCAACGGCTTGTTTTTAACTAAGTGTGATTTTTACAAATTATAGTCATATTCACAAACCGGGAGACCCGGGACTACGCGGTCAGTTCCTACAAGTTACATTGCTCCCGTGCGAGATGTTCGTGCACCCTACGGGGTCGTTTGGGATGTGGTTTGGGTTTTCACCCTTTAACGGCTTGTTTTTAAGTTTAAGTGCTGATTTTTGCAAATTATCGTCATATTCACAAACCGGGAGACTCGGGACTACGCGGTCAGTTCCTACAAGTTACATTGGTCCCGTGCGAGGTGTTCGTTCCCCCTACGGGGTCGTTTGGGGGGTGGTTTGGGTTTTCACCCTTCGACGGCTTGTTTTTAACTAAGTGTGATTTTCGCAAATTATCATCATATTCACAAACCGGGAGACCCGGGACTACGCGGTCAGTTCCTACAAGTTACATTGGTCCCGTGCGAGTTGTTCGTCCCCCCTACGGGGTCGTTTGGGGTGTGGTTTGGGTTTTCACCCTTTAACGGCTTATTTTTAAGTTTAAGTGCAGATTTTTGCCAATTATCGTCACATTCACAAACCGGGAGACCCGGGACTACTCGGTCAGTTCCTACAAGTTACATTAGTCCCGTGCGAGGTGTTCGTGCCCCCTACGGGGTCGTTTGGGGGGTGGTTTATGTTTTCACCCATCGACGGCTTGTTTTTAAGTTTAAGTGCTGATTTTTGCAAATTATCGTCATATTCACAAACCGGGAGACCCGGGACTACGCGGTCAGTTCCTACAAGTTACATTGGTCCCGTGCGACGTGTTCGTGCCCCCTACGGGGTCGTTTGGGGGGTGGTTTGGGTTTTCACCCTAAAACGGCTTGTTTTTAAGTTTAAGTGCTGATTTTTACAAATTATCGTCATATTCACAAATCGGGATGCCCGGGACTACGCGGTAAGTTCCTACAAGTTACATTGGTCCCGTGCGAGGTGTTCGTGCCCCCTACGGAGTCGTTTGGGGGGTGGTTTGGGTTTTCACCCTTCGACGGCTTGTTTTTAACTAAGTGTGATTTTTGAAAATTATCATCATATTCATAAACCGGGAGACCCGGGACTACGCGGTGAGTTCCTACAAGTTACATTGGTCCCGTGCGAGGTGTTCGTTCCCCCTACGGGGTCGTTTGGGGTGTGGTTTGGGTTTTCACCCTTTAACGGCTTGTTTTTAACTAAGTGTGATTTTCGCAAATTATCGTCGTATTCATAAACCGGGAGACCCGGGACTACGCGGCCAGTTCCTACAAGTTACATTGGTCCCGTGCGAGGTGTTCGTGCCCCCTACGGGGTCGTTTGGGGTGTCGTTTGGGTTTTCACCCTTTAACGGCATGTTTTTAAGTTTAAGTGCTGATTTTTGCAAATTATCGTCATATTCACAAACCGGGAGACTCGAGATGACGCGGTCAGTTCTTACAAGTTACATTGGTCCCGTGCGAGGTGTTCGTGCCCCCTACGGGGTCGTTTGGGGGGTTGTTTGGGTTTTCACCCTTTAACGGCTTGTTTTTAAGTTTAAGTGCTGATTTTTGCAAATTATCGTCATATTCACAAACCGGGAGACCAGGGACTACGCGGTCAGTTCCTACAAGTTACATTGGTCCCGTACGAGGTGTTCGTCCCCCCTAAGGGGTCGTTTGGGGGGTGGTTTGGGTTTTCACCCTTCGACGGCTTGTTTTTAAGTAAGTGTGATTTTTGCAAATTATCGTCATATTCACAAACCGGGAGACCCGGGACTACGCGGTCAGTTCCTACAAGTTACATTGGTCCCGTACGAGGTGTTCGTCCCCCCAAAGGGGTCGTTTGGGGGGTGGTTTGGGTTTTCATCTTTCGACGGCTTGTTTTTAACTAAGTGTGATTTTTACAAATTATCGTCATATTCACAAACCGGGAGACCCGGGACTACGCGGTCAGTTCCTACAAGTTACATAGGTCCCGTGCGAGATGTTCGTGCCCCCTACGGGGTCGTTTGAGGTGTGGTTTGGGTTTTCACCCTTTAACGGCTTGTTTTTAAGTTTAAGTGCTGATTTTTGCAAATTATCGTCATATTCACAAACTGGGAGACCCGGGACTACGCGGTCAGTTCCTACAAGTTACATTGGTCCCGTTCGAGGTGTTCGTGCCCCTTACGGGGTCGTTTGGGGGGTGGTTTGGGTTTTCACCCTTCGACGGCTTGTTTTTAACTAAGTGTGATTTTTGCAAATTATCGTCATATTCACAAACCGGGAGACCCGGGACTACGCGGTCAGTTCCTACAAGTTACATTGGTCCCGTGCGAGTTGTTCGTCCCCCCTACGGGGTCGTTTGGGGTGTGGTTTGGGTTTTCACCCTTTAACGGCTTATTTTTAAGTTTAAGTGCTGATTTTTGCAAATTATTGTCATATTCACAAACCGGGAGACCCAGGACTACGCGGTCAGTTCTACAAGTTACATTGGTCCCGTGCGAGGTGTTCGTGCCCCCTACGGGGTCGTTTGGGGGGTGGTTTGGGTTTTCACCCTTGGACGGCTTGTTTTTAAGTTTAAGTGTTGATTTTTACAAATTATCGTAATATTCACAAACCGGGAGACCCGGGACTACGCGGTCAGTTCCTACAAGTTACATTGGTCCCGTGCGAGGTGTTCGTGCCCCCTTCGGGGTCGTTTGGGGGGTGGTTTGGGATTTCACCCTTTAACGGCTTGTTTTTAAGTTTAAGTGCTGATTTTTGCCAATTATCATCACATTCACAAACCGGGAGATCCGGGACTACGCGGTCAGTTCCTACAAGTTACAGTGGTTCCGTGCGAGGTGTTCGTGCCCCCTACGGAGTCGTTTGGGGGGTGGTTTGGGTTTTCACCCTTCAACGGCTTGTTTTTAACTAAGTGTGATTTTTACAAATTATCGTCATATTCACAAACCGGGAGACCCGGGACTACGCGGTCAGTTCCTACAAGTTACATTGGTCCCGTGCGAGATGTTCGTGCACCCTACGGGGTCGTTTGGGATGTGGTTTGGGTTTTCACCCTTTAACGGCTTGTTTTTAAGTTTAAGTGCTGATTTTTGCAAATTATCGTCATATTCACAAACCGGGAGACTCGGGACTACGCGGTCAGTTCCTACAAGTTACATTGGTCCCGTGCGAGGTGTTTGTTCCCCCTACGGGGTCGTTTGGGGGGTGGTTTGGGTTTTCACCCTTCGACGGCTTGTTTTTAACTAAGTGTGATTTTCGCAAATTATCGTCATATTCACAAACCGGGAGACCCGGGACTACGCGGTCAGTTCCTACAGTTATATTGGTCCCGTGCGAGTTGTTCGTCCCCCCTACGGGGTCGTTTGGGGTGTGGTTTGGGTTTTCACCCTTTAACGGCTTATTTTTAAGTTTAAGTGCTGATTTTAGCAAATTATCGTCATATTCACAAACCGGGAGACCCGGGACTACTCGGTCAGTTCCTACAAGTTACATTAGTCCCGTGCGAGGTGTTCGTGCCCCCTACGGGGTCGTTTGGGGGGTGGTTTGTGTTTTCACCCTTCGACGGCTTGTTTTTAAGTTTAAGTGCTGATTTTTGCAAATTATCGTCATATTCACAAATCGGGATGCCCGGGACTACGCGGTCAGTTCCTACAAGTTACATTGGTCCCGTGCGAGGTGTCCGTGCCCCCTACGGGGTCGTTTGGGGGGTGGTTTGGGTTTTCACCCTATAACGGCTTGTTTTTAAGTTTAAGTGCTGATTTTTACAAATTATCGTCATATTCACAAATCGGGATGCCCGGGACTACGCGGTCAGTTCCTACAAGTTACATTGGTCCCGTGCGAGGTGTTCGTGCCCCCTACGGGGTCGTTTGGGGGGTTGTTTGGGTTTTCACCTTTTAACGGCTTGTTTTTAAGTTTAAGTGCTCATTTTTGCAAATTATCGTCATATTCACAAACCGGGAGACCCGGGACTACGCGGTCAGTTCCAACAAGTTACATTGGTCCCGTGCGAGGTGTCCGTGCCCCCTACGGGGTCGTTTGGGGGGTGGTTTGGGTTTTCACCCTATAACGGCTTGTTTTTATGTTTAAGTGCTGATTTTTACAAATTATCGTCATATTCACAAATCGGGAGGCCCGGGACTACGCGGTCAGTTCCTACAAGTTACATTGGTCCCGTGCGAGGTGTCCGTGCCCCCTACGGAGTCGTTTGGGGGGTGGTTTGGGTTTTCACCCTTCGACGGCTTGTTTTTAACTAAGTGTGATTTTTGCAAATTATCGTCATATTCACAAACCGGGAGACCCGGGACTACTCGGTCAGTTCCTACAAGTTACATTAGTCCCGTGCGAGGTGTTCGTGCCCCCTACGGGGTCGTTTGGGGTGTGGTTTGGGTTTTCACCCTTTCACGGCTTGTTTTTAACTAAGTGTGATTTTCGCAAATTATCGTCATATTCACAAACCGGGAGACCCGGGACTACGCGGTCAGTTCCTACAAGTTACATTGGTCCCGTGCGAGTTGTTCGTCCCCCCTACGGGGTCGTTTGGGGTGTGGTTTGGGTTTTCACCCTTTAACGGCTTATTTTTAAGTTTAAGTGCTGATTTTAGCAAATTATCGTCATATTCACAAACCGGGAGACCCGGGACTACTCGGTCAGTTCCTACAAGTTACATTAGTCCCGTGCGAGGTGTTCGTGCCCCCTACGGGGTCGTTTGGGGGGTGGTTTGGGTTTTCACCCTTTAACGGCTTGTTTTTAAGTTTAAGTGCTGATTTTTGCAAATTATCGTCATATTCACAAACCGGGAGACCCGGGATTACGCGGTCAGTTCCTACAAGTTACATTGGTCCCGTGCGAGGTGTTCGTTCCCCCTACGGGGTCGTTTGGGGTGTGGTTTGGGTTCTCACCCTTTAACGGCTTGTTTTTAACTAAGTGTGATTTTTGCAAATTATTGTCATATTCACAAACCGGGAGACCCGGGACTACGCGGTCAGTTCCTACAAGTTACATTGGTCCCGTGCGAGGTGTTCGTGCCCCCTACGGGGTCGTTTGGGGGGTCGTTTGGGTTTTCACCCTTTAACGGCTTGTTTTTAAGTTTAAGTGCTGATTTTTGCAAATTATCGTCATATTCACAAACCGGGAGACCCGAGACGACGCGGTCAGTTCTTACAAGTTGCATTGGTCCCGTGCGAGGTGTTCGTGCCCCCTACGGGGTCGTTTGGGGGGTTGTTTGGGTTTTCACCCTTTAACGGCTTGTTTTTAAGTTTAAGTGCTGATTTTTGCAAATTATCGTCATATTAACAAACCGGGAGACCCGGGACTACGCGGTCAGTTCCTACTAGTTACATTGGTCCCGTGCGAGGTGTCCGTGCCCCCTACGGGGTCGTTTGGGGGTTGGTTTGGGTTTTCACCCTATAACGGCTTGTTTTTATGTTTAAGTGTTGATTTTTACAAATTATCGTCATATTCACAAATCGGGAGGCCCGGGACTACGCGGTCAGTTCCTACAAGTTACATTGGTCCCGTGCGAGGTGTCCGTGCCCCCTACGGAGTCGTTTGGGGGGTGGTTTGGGTTTTCACCCTTCGACGGCTTGTTTTCAACTAAGTGTGATTTTTGCAAATTATCGTCATATTCACAAACCGGGAGACCCGGGACTACGCGGTCAGTTCCTACAAGTTACATTGGTCCCGTGCGAGGTGTTCGTTCCCCCTACGGGGTCGTTTGGGGTGTGGTTTGGGTTTTCACTCTTTCACGGCTTGTTTTTAACTAAGTGTGATTTTCGCAAATTATCGTCATATTCTCAAACCGGGAGACCCGGGACTACGCGGTCAGTTCCTACAAGTTACATTGGTCCCGTGCGAGTTGTTCGTCCCCCCTACGGGGTCGTTTGGGGTGTGGTTTGGGTTTTCACCCTTTAACGGCTTATTTTTAAGTTTAAGTGCTGATTTTAGCAAATTATCGTCATATTCACAAACCGGGAGACCCGGGACTACTCGGTCAGTTCCTACAAGTCACATTAGTCCCGTGCGAGGTGTTCGTGCCCCCTATGAGGTCGTTTGGGGGGTGGTTTGGGTTTTCACCCTTCGACGGCTTGTTTTTAAGTTTAAGTGCTGATTTTTGCAAATTATCGTCATATTCACAAACAGGGAGACCCGAGATGACGCGGTCAGTTCTTACAAGTTACATTGGTCCCGTGCGAGGTGTTCGTGCCCCCTACGGGGTCGTTTGGGGGGTTGTTTGGGTTTTCACCCTTTAACGGCTTGTTTTTAAGTTTAAGTGCTGATTTTTGCAAATTATCGTCATATTCACAAACCGGGAGACCCGGGACTACGCGGTCAGTTCCTACAAGTTACATTGGTCCCGTGCGAGGTGTCCGTGCCCCCTACGGGGTCGTTTGGGGGTTGGTTTGGGTTTTCACCCTATAACGGCTTGTTTTTATGTTTAATTGTTGATTTTTACAAATTATCGTCATATTCACAAATCGGGAGGCCCGGGACTACGCGGTCAGTTCCTACAAGTTACATTGGTCCCGTGCGAGGTGTCCGTGCCCCCTACGGGGTCGTTTGGGGGGTGGTTTGGGTTTTCACCCTTCGACGGCTTGTTTTTAACTAAGTGTGATTTTTGCAAATTATTGTCATATTCACAAACCGGGAGACCCGGGACTACGCGGTCAGTTCCTACAAGTTACATTGGTCCCGTGCGAGTTGTTCGTCCCCCCTACGGGGTCGTTTGGGGTGTGGTTTGGGTTTTCACCCTTTAACGGCTTGTTTTTAAGTTTAAGTGCTGATTTTTGCAAATTATCGTCATATTCACAAACCGGGAGACCAGGGACTACGCGGTCAGTTCCTACAAGTTACATTGGTCCCGTACGAGGTGTTCGTCCCCCCTAAGGGGTCGTTTGGGGGGTGGTTTGGGTTTTCACCCTTCGACGGCTTGTTTTTAAGTAAGTGTGATTTTTGCAAATTATCGTCATATTCACAAACCGGGAGACCCGGGACTACGCGGTCAGTTCCTACAAGTTACATTGGTCCCGTACGAGGTGTTCGTCCCCCCTAAGGGCTCGTTTGGGGGGTGGTTTGGGTTTTCACCCTTCGACGGCTTGTTTTTAACTAAGTGTGATTTTTGCAAATTATCGTCATATTCACAAACCGGGAGACCCGGGACTACGCGGTCAGTTCCTACAAGTTACATTGGTCCCGTGCGAGTTGTTCGTCCCCCCTACGGGGTCGTTTGGGGTGTGGTTTGGGTTTTCACCCTTTAACGGCTTATTTTTAAGTTTAAGTGCTGATTTTTGCAAATTATTATCATATTCACAAACCGGGAGACCCGGGACTACGCGGTCAGTTCCTACAAGTTACACTGGTCCCGTGCGAGGTGTTCGTGCCTCCTACGGGGTCGTTTGGGGGGTGGTTTGGGTATTCACCATTTTACGGCATATTTTTAAGTTTAAGTGCTGATTTTTGCAAATTATCGTCATATTCACAAACCGGGAGACCCGGGACTACGCGGTCAGTTCCTACAAGTTACATTGGTCCCGTGCGAGGTGTTCGTGCCCCCTACGGGGTCGTTTGGGGGGTGGTTTGGTTTTTCACCCTTCGACGACTTGTTTTTAAGTAAGTGTGATTTTTGCAAATTATCGTCATATTCACAAACCGGGAGACCCGGGACTACGCGGTCAGTTCCTACAAGTTACATTGGTCCCGTGCGAGGTGTTCGTGCCCCCTACGGGGTCGTTTGGGGGGTGGTTTGGGTTTTCACCCTTGGACGGCTTGTTTTTAAGTTTAAGTGCTGATTTTTGCAAATTATCGTCATATTCACAAACCGGGAGACCCGGGACTACGCGGTCAGTTCCTACAAGTTACATTGGTCCCGTGCGAGGTGTTCGTGCCCCCTTCGGGGTCGTTTGGGTGGTGGTTTGGGATTTCACCCTTTAACGGCTTGTTTTTAAGTTTAAGTGCTGATTTTTGCAAATTATCGTCACATTCACAAACCGGGAGATCCGGGACTACGCGGTCAGTTCCTACAAGTTACAGTGGTCCCGTGCGAGGTGTTCGTGCCCCCTACGGAGTCGTTTGGGGGGTGGTTTGGGTTTTCACCCTTCAACGGCTTGTTTTTAACTAAGTGTGATTTTTACAAATTATCGTCATATTCACAAACCGGGAGACCCGGGACTACGCGGTCGATTCCTACAAGTTACATTGGTCCCGTGCGAGATGTTTGTGCACCCTACGGGGTCGTTTGGGATGTGGTTTGGGTTTTCACCCTTTAACGGCTTGTTTTTAAGTTTAAGTGCTGATTTTTGCAAATTATCGTCATATTCACAAACCGGGAGACTCGGGACTACGCGGTCAGTTCCTACAAGTTACATTGGTCCCGTGCGAGGTGTTCGTTCCCCCTACGGGGTCGTTTGGGGGGTGGTTTGGGTTTTCACCCTTCGACGGCTTGTTTTTAACTAAGTGTGATTTTCGCAAATTATCGTCATATTCACAAACCGGGAGACCCGGGACTACGCGGTCAGTTCCTACAAGTTACATTGGTCCCGTGCGAGGTGTTCGTGCCCCCTACGGGGTCGTTTGGGGGGTGGTTTGGTTTTTCACCCTTCGACGACTTGTTTTTAAGTAAGTGTGATTTTTGCAAATTATCGTCATATTCACAAACCGGGAGACCCGGGACTACGCGGTCAGTTCCTACAAGTTACATTGGCCCCGTGCGAGGTGTTCGTGCCCCCTACGGGGTCGTTTGGGATGTGGTTTGGGTTTTCACCCTTTAACGGCTTGTTTTTAAGTTTAAGTGCTGATTTTTGCAAATTATCGTCATATTCACAAACCGGGAGACTCGGCACTACGCGGTCAGTTCCTACAAGTTACATTGGTCCCGTGCGAGGTGTTCGTTCCCCCTACGGGGTCGTTTGGGGGGTGGTTTGGGTTTTCACCCTTCGACGGCTTGTTTTTAACTAAGTGTGATTTTCGCAAATTATCGTCATATTCACAAACCGGGAGACCCGGGACTACGCGGTCAGTTCCTACAAGTTACATTGGTCCCGTGCGAGTTGTTCGTCCCCCCTACGGGGTCGTTTGGGGTGTGGTTTGGGTTTTCACTCTTTCACGGCTTGTTTTTAACTAATTTGGGGTGTGGTTTGGGTTTTCACCCTTTAACGGCTTATTTTTAAGTTTAAGTGCTGATTTTAGCAAATTATCGTCATATTCACAAACCGGGAGACCCGGGACTACTCGGTCAGTTCCTACAAGTTACATTACTCCCGTGCGAGGTGTTCGTGCCCCCTACGGGGTCGTTTGGGGGGTGGTTTGTGTTTTCACCCTTCGACGGCTTGTTTTTAAGTTTAAGTGCTGATTTTTGCAAATTATCATCATATTCACAAATCGGGATGCCCGGGACTACGCGGTCAGTTCCTACAAGTTACATTGGTTCCGTGCGAGGTGTCCGTGCCCCCTACGGGGTCGTTTGGGGGGTGGTTTGGGTTTTCACCCTATAACGGCTTGTTTTTAAGTTTAAGTGCTGATTTTTACAAATTATCGTCATATTCACAAATCGGGATGCCCGGGACTACGCGGTCAGTTCCTACAAGTTACATTGGTCCCGTGCGAGGTGTTCGTGCCCCCTACGGGGTCGTTTGGGGGGTTGTTTGGGTTTTCACCCTTTAACGGCTTGTTTTTAAGTTTAAGTGCTCATTTTTGCAAATTATCGTCATATTCACAAACCGGGAGACCCGGGACTACGCGGTCAGTTCCAACAAGTTACATTGGTCCCGTGCGAGGTGTCCGTGCCCCCTACGGGGTCGTTTGGGGGGTGGTTTGGGTTTTCACCCTATAACGGCTTGTTTTTATGTTTAAGTGCTGATTTTTACAAATTATCGTCATATTCACAAATCGGGAGGCCCGGGACTACGCGGTCAGTTCCTACAAGTTACATTGGTCCCGTGCGAGGTGTCCGTGCCCCCTACGGAGTCGTTTGGGGGGTGGTTTGGGTTTTCACCCTTCGACGGCTTGTTTTTAACTAAGTGTGATTTTTGCAAATTATCGTCATATTCACAAACCGGGAGACCCGGGACTACTCGGTCAGTTCCTACAAGTTACATTAGTCCCGTGCGAGGTGTTCGTGCCCCCTACGGGGTCGTTTGGGGTGTGGTTTGGGTTTTCACCCTTTCACGGCTTGTTTTTAACTAAGTGTGATTTTCGCAAATTATCGTCATATTCACAAACCGGGAGACCCGGGACTACGCGGTCAGTTCCTACAAGTTACATTGGTCCCGTGCGAGTTGTTCGTCCCCCCTACGGGGTCGTTTGGGGTGTGGTTTGGGTTTTCACCCTTTAACGGCTTATTTTTAAGTTTAAGTGCTGATTTTAGCAAATTATCGTCATATTCACAAACCGGGAGACCCGGGACTACTCGGTCAGTTCCTACAAGTTACATTAGTCCCGTGCGAGGTGTTCGTGCCCCCTACGGGGTCGTTTGGGGGGTGGTTTGGGTTTTCACCCTTTAACGGCTTGTTTTTAAGTTTAAGTGCTGATTTTTGCAAATTATCGTCATATTCACAAACCGGGAGACCCGGGACTACGCGGTCAGTTCCTACAAGTTACATTGGTCCCGTGCGAGGTGTTCGTTCCCCCTACGGGGTCGTTTGGGGTGTGGTTTGGGTTCTCACCCTTTAACGGCTTATTTTTAACTAAGTGTGATTTTTGCAAATTATCGTCATATTCACAAACCGGGAGACCCGGGACTACGCGGTCAGTTCCTACAAGTTACATTGGTCCCGTGCGAGGTGTTCGTGCCCCCTACGGGGTCGTTTGGGGTGTCGTTTGGGTTTTCACCCTTTAACGGCTTGTTTTTAAGTTTAAGTGCTAATTTTTGCAAATTATCGTCATATTCACAAACCGGGAGACCCGAGACGACGCGGTCAGTTCTTACAAGTTACATTGGTCCCGTGCGAGGTGTTCGTGCCCCCTACGGGGTCGTTTGTGGGGTTGTTTGGGTTTTCACCCTTTAACGGCTTGTTTTTAAGTTTAAGTGCTGATTTTTGCAAATTATCGTCATATTCACAAACCGGGAGACCCGGGACTACGCGGTCAGTTCCTACAAGTTACATTGGTCCCGTGCGAGGTGTCCGTGCCCCCTACGGGGTCGTTTGGGGGTTGGTTTGGGTTTTCACCCTATAACGGCTTGTTTTTATGTTTAAGTGTTGATTTTTACAAATTATCGTCATATTCACAAATCGGGAGGCCCGGGACTACGCGGTCAGTTCCTACAAGTTACATTGGTCCCGTGCGAGGTGTCCGTGCCCCCTACGGAGTCGTTTGGGGGGTGGTTTGGGTTTTCACCCTTCGACGGCTTGTTTTCAACTAAGTGTGATTTTTGCAAATTATCGTCATATTCACAAACCGGGAGACCCGGGACTACGCGGTCAGTTCCTACAAGTTACATTGGTCCCGTGCGAGGTGTTCGTTCCCCCTACGGGGTCGTTTGGGGTGTGGTTTGGGTTTTCACTCTTTCACGGCTTGTTTTTAACTAAGTGTGATTTTCGCAAATTATCGTCATATTCTCAAACCGGGAGACCCGGGACTACGCGGTCAGTTCCTACAAGTTACATTGGTCCCGTGCGAGTTGTTCGTCCCCCCTACGGGGTCGTTTGGGGTGTGGATTGGGTTTTCACCCTTTAACGGCTTATTTTTAAGTTTAAGTGCTGATTTTAGCAAATTATCGTCATATTCACAAACCGGGAGACCCGGGACTACTCGGTCAGTTCCTACAAGTCACATTAGTCCCGTGCGAGGTGTTCGTGCCCCCTATGGGGTCGTTTGGGGGGTGGTTTGGGTTTTCACCCTTCGACGGCTTGTTTTTAAGTTTAAGTGCTCATTTTTGCAAATTATCGTCATATTCACAAACAGGGAGACCCGAGATGACGCGGTCAGTTCTTACAAGTTACATTGGTCCCGTGCGAGGTGTTCGTGCCCCCTACGGGGTCGTTTGGGGGGTTGTTTGGGTTTTCACCCTTTAACGGCTTGTTTTTAAGTTTAAGTGCTGATTTTTGCAAATTATCGTCATATTCACAAACCGGGAGACCCGGGACTACGCGGTCAGTTCCTACAAGTTACATTGTTCCCGTGCGAGGTGTCCGTGCCCCCTACGGGGTCGTTTGGGGGTTGGTTTGGGTTTTCACCCTATAACGGCTTGTTTTTATGTTTAAGTGTTGATTTTTACAAATTATCGTCATATTCACAAATCGGGAGGCCCGGGACTACGCGGTCAGTTCCTACAAGTTACATTGGTCCCGTGCGAGGTGTCCGTGCCCCCTACGGAGTCGTTTGGGGGGTGGTTTGGGTTTTCACCCTTCGACGGCTTGTTTTCAACTAAGTGTGATTTTTGCAAATTATCGTCATATTCACAAATCGGGAGACCCGGGACTACGCGGTCAGTTCCTACAAGTTACATTGGTCCCGTGCGAGGTGTTCGTTCCCCCTACGGGGTCGTTTGGGGTGTGGTTTGGGTTTTCACTCTTTCACGGCTTGTTTTTAACTAAGTGTGATTTTCGCAAATTATCGTCATATACTCAAACCGGGAGACCCGGGACTACGCGGTCAGTTCCTACAAGTTACATTGGTCCCGTGCGAGTTGTTCGTCCCCCCTACGGGGTCGTTTGGGGTGTGGTTTGGGTTTTCACCCTTTAACGGCTTGTTTTTAAGTTTAAGTGCTGATTTTTGCAAATTATCGTCATATTCACAAACCGGGAGACCCGGGACTACGCGGTCAGTTCCTACAAGTTACATTGGTCCCGTGCGAGGTGTTCGTTCCCCCTACGGGGTCGTTTGGGGTGTGGTTTGGGTTTTCACTCTTTCACGGCTTGTTTTTAACTAAGTGTGATTTTCGCAAATTATCGTCATATTCTCAAACCGGGAGACCCGGGACTACGCGGTCAGTTCCTACAAGTTACATTGGTCCCGTGCGAGTTGTTCGTCCCCCCTACGGGGTCGTTTGGGGTGTGGTTTGGGTTTTCACCCTTTAACGGCTTATTTTTAAGTTTAAGTGCTGATTTTAGCAAATTATCGTCATATTCACAAACCGGGAGACCCGGGACTACTCGGTCAGTTCCTACAAGTCACATTAGTCCCGTGCGAGGTGTTCGTGCCCCCTATGAGGTCGTTTGGGGGGTGGTTTGGGTTTTCACCCTTCGACGGCTTGTTTTTAAGTTTAAGTGCTGATTTTTGCAAATTATCGTCATATTCACAAACAGGGAGACCCGAGATGACGCGGTCAGTTCTTACAAGTTACATTGGTCCCGTGCGAGGTGTTCGTGCCCCCTACGGGGTCGTTTGGGGGGTTGTTTGGGTTTTCACCCTTTAACGGCTTGTTTTTAAGTTTAAGTGCTGATTTTTGCAAATTATCGTCATATTCACAAACCGGGAGACCCGGGACTACGCGGTCAGTTCCTACAAGTTACATTGGTCCCGTGCGAGGTGTCCGTGCCCCCTACGGGGTCGTTTGGGGGTTGGTTTGGGTTTTCACCCTATAACGGCTTGTTTTTATGTTTAATTGTTGATTTTTACAAATTATCGTCATATTCACAAATCGGGAGGCCCGGGACTACGCGGTCAGTTCCTACAAGTTACATTGGTCCCGTGCGAGGTGTCCGTGCCCCCTACGGGGTCGTTTGGGGGGTGGTTTGGGTTTTCACCCTTCGACGGCTTGTTTTTAACTAAGTGTGATTTTTGCAAATTATTGTCATATTCACATACCGGGAGACCCGGGACTACGCGGTCAGTTCCTACAAGTTACATTGGTCCCGTGCGAGTTGTTCGTCCCCCCTACGGGGTCGTTTGGGGTGTGGTTTGGGTTTTCACCCTTTAACGGCTTGTTTTTAAGTTTAAGTGCTGATTTTTGCAAATTATCGTCATATTCACAAACCGGGAGACCAGGGACTACGCGGTCAGTTCCTACAAGTTACATTGGTCCCGTACGAGGTGTTCGTCCCCCCTAAGGGGTCGTTTGGGGGGTGGTTTGGGTTTTCACCCTTCGACGGCTTGTTTTTAAGTAAGTGTGATTTTTGCAAATTATCGTCATATTCACAAACCGGGAGACCCGGGACTACGCGGTCAGTTCCTACAAGTTACATTGGTCCCGTACGAGGTGTTCGTCCCCCCTAAGGGGTCGTTTGGGGGGTGGTTTGGGTTTTCACCCTTCGACGGCTTGTTTTTAACTAAGTGTGATTTTTGCAAATTATCGTCATATTCACAAACCGGGAGACCCGGGACTACGCGGTCAGTTCCTACAAGTTACATTGGTCCCGTGCGAGTTGTTCGTCCCCCCTACGGGGTCGTTTGGGGTGTGGTTTGGGTTTTCACCCTTTAACGGCTTATTTTTAAGTTTAAGTGCTGATTTTTGCAAATTATTATCATATTCACAAACCGGGAGACCCGGGACTACGCGGTCAGTTCCTACAAGTTACACTGGTCCCGTGCGAGGTGTTCGTGCCTCCTACGGGGTCGTTTGGGGGGTGGTTTGGGTATTCACCATTTTACGGCATATTTTTAAGTTTAAGTGCTGATTTTTGCAAATTATCGTCATATTCACAAACCGGGAGACCCGGGACTACGCGGTCAGTTCCTACAAGTTACATTGGTCCCGTGCGAGGTGTTCGTGCCCCCTACGGGGTCGTTTGGGGGGTGGTTTGGTTTTTCACCCTTCGACGACTTGTTTTTAAGTAAGTGTGATTTTTGCAAATTATCGTCATATTCACAAACCGGGAGACCCGGGACTACGCGGTCAGTTCCTACAAGTTACATTGGTCCCGTGCGAGGTGTTCGTGCCCCCTACGGGGTCGTTTGGGGGGTGGTTTGGGTTTTCACCCTTGGACGGCTTGTTTTTAAGTTTAAGTGCTGATTTTTGCAAATTATCGTCATATTCACAAACCGGGAGACCCGGGACTACGCGGTCAGTTCCTACAAGTTACATTGGTCCCGTGCGAGGTGTTCGTGCCCCCTTCGGGGTCGTTTGGGTGGTGGTTTGGGATTTCACCCTTTAACGGCTTGTTTTTAAGTTTAAGTGCTGATTTTTGCAAATTATCGTCACATTCACAAACCGGGAGATCCGGGACTACGCGGTCAGTTCCTACAAGTTACAGTGGTCCCGTGCGAGGTGTTCGTGCCCCCTACGGAGTCGTTTGGGGGGTGGTTTGGGTTTTCACCCTTCAACGGCTTGTTTTTAACTAAGTGTGATTTTTACAAATTATCGTCATATTCACAAACCGGGAGACCCGGGACTACGCGGTCGATTCCTACAAGTTACATTGGTCCCGTGCGAGATGTTTGTGCACCCTACGGGGTCGTTTGGGATGTGGTTTGGGTTTTCACCCTTTAACGGCTTGTTTTTAAGTTTAAGTGCTGATTTTTGCAAATTATCGTCATATTCACAAACCGGGAGACTCGGGACTACGCGGTCAGTTCCTACAAGTTACATTGGTCCCGTGCGAGGTGTTCGTTCCCCCTACGGGGTCGTTTGGGGGGTGGTTTGGGTTTTCACCCTTCGACGGCTTGTTTTTAACTAAGTGTGATTTTCGCAAATTATCGTCATATTCACAAACCGGGAGACCCGGGACTACGCGGTCAGTTCCTACAAGTTACATTGGTCCCGTGCGAGGTGTTCGTGCCCCCTACGGGGTCGTTTGGGGGGTGGTTTGGTTTTTCACCCTTCGACGACTTGTTTTTAAGTAAGTGTGATTTTTGCAAATTATCGTCATATTCACAAACCGGGAGACCCGGGACTACGCGGTCAGTTCCTACAAGTTACATTGGCCCCGTGCGAGGTGTTCGTGCCCCCTACGGGGTCGTTTGGGATGTGGTTTGGGTTTTCACCCTTTAACGGCTTGTTTTTAAGTTTAAGTGCTGATTTTTGCAAATTATCGTCATATTCACAAACCGGGAGACTCGGCACTACGCGGTCAGTTCCTACAAGTTACATTGGTCCCGTGCGAGGTGTTCGTTCCCCCTACGGGGTCGTTTGGGGGGTGGTTTGGGTTTTCACCCTTCGACGGCTTGTTTTTAACTAAGTGTGATTTTCGCAAATTATCGTCATATTCACAAACCGGGAGACCCGGGACTACGCGGTCAGTTCCTACAAGTTACATTGGTCCCGTGCGAGTTGTTCGTCCCCCCTACGGGGTCGTTTGGGGTGTGGTTTGGGTTTTCACCCTTTAACGGCTTATTTTTAAGTTTAAGTGCTGATTTTAGCAAATTATCGTCATATTCACAAACCGGGAGACCCGGGACTACTCGGTCAGTTCCTACAAGTTACATTAGTCCCGTGCGAGGTGTTCGTGCCCCCTACGGGGTCGTTTGGGGGGTGGTTTGTGTTTTCACCCTTCGACGGCTTGTTTTTAAGTTTAAGTGCTGATTTTTGCAAATTATCGTCATATTCACAAATCGGGATGCCCGGGACTACGCGGTCAGTTCCTACAAGTTACATTGGTTCCGTGCGAGGTGTCCGTGCCCCCTACGGGGTCGTTTGGGGGGTGGTTTGGGTTTTCACCCTATAACGGCTTGTTTTTAAGTTTAAGTGCTGATTTTTACAAATTATCGTCATATTCACAAATCGGGATGCCCGGGACTACGCGGTCAGTTCCTACAAGTTACATTGGTCCCGTGCGAGGTGTTCGTGCCCCCTACGGGGTCGTTTGGGGGGTTGTTTGGGTTTTCACCCTTTAACGGCTTGTTTTTAAGTTTAAGTGCTCATTTTTGCAAATTATCGTCATATTCACAAACCGGGAGACCCGGGACTACGCGGTCAGTTCCAACAAGTTACATTGGTCCCCGTGCGAGGTGTCCGTGCCCCCTACGGGGTCGTTTGGGGGGTGGTTTGGGTTTTCACCCTATAACGGCTTGTTTTTATGTTTAAGTGCTGATTTTTACAAATTATCGTCATATTCACAAATCGGGAGGCCCGGGACTACGCGGTCAGTTCCTACAAGTTACATTGGTCCCGTGCGAGGTGTCCGTGCCCCCTACGGAGTCGTTTGGGGGGTGGTTTGGGTTTTCACCCTTCGACGGCTTGTTTTTAACTAAGTGTGATTTTTGCAAATTATCGTCATATTCACAAACCGGGAGACCCGGGACTACTCGGTCAGTTCCTACAAGTTACATTAGTCCCGTGCGAGGTGTTCGTGCCCCCTACGGGGTCGTTTGGGGTGTGGTTTGGGTTTTCACCCTTTCACGGCTTGTTTTTAACTAAGTGTGATTTTCGCAAATTATCATCATATTCACAAACCGGGAGACCCGGGACTACGCGGTCAGTTCCTACAAGTTACATTGGTCCCGTGCGAGTTGTTCGTCCCCCCTACGGGGTCGTTTGGGGTGTGGTTTGGGTTTTCACCCTTTAACGGCTTATTTTTAAGTTTAAGTGCTGATTTTAGCAAATTATCGTCATATTCACAAACCGGGAGACCCGGGACTACTCGGTCAGTTCCTACAAGTTACATTAGTCCCGTGCGAGGTGTTCGTGCCCCCTACGGGGTCGTTTGGGGGGTGGTTTGGGTTTTCACCCTTTAACGGCTTGTTTTTAAGTTTAAGTGCTGATTTTTGCAAATTATCGTCATATTCACAAATCGGGATGCCCGGGACTACGCGGTCAGTTCCTACAAGTTACATTGGTCCCGTGCGAGGTGTTCGTGCCCCCTACGGGGTCGTTTGCGGTGTCGTTTGGGTTTTCACCCTTTAACGGCTTGTTTTTAAGTTTAAGTGCTGATTTTGCAAATTATCGTCATATTCACAAACCGGGAGACCCGAGACGACGCGATCAGTTCTTACAAGTTACATTGGTCCCGTGCGAGGTGTTCGTGCCCCCTACGGGGTCGTTTGGGGGGTTGTTTGGGTTTTCACCCTTTAACGGCTTGTTTTTAAGTTTAAGTGCTGATTTTTGCAAATTATCGTCATATTCACAAACCGGGAGACCCGGGACTACGCGGTCAGTTCCTACAAGTTACATTGGTCCCGTGCGAGGTGTCCGTGCCCCCTACGGGGTCGTTTGGGGGTTGGTTTGGGTTTTCACCCTATAACGGCTTGTTTTTTTGTTTAAGTGTTAATTTTTACAAATTATCGTCATATTCACAAATCGGGAGACCCGGGACTACGCGGTCAGTTCCTACAAGTTACATTGGTCCCGTGCGAGGTGTCCGTGCCCCCTACGGAGTCGTTTGGGGGGTGGTTTGGGTTTTCACCCTTCGACGGCTTGTTTTCAACTAAGTGTGATTTTTGCAAATTATCGCCATATTCACAAACCGGGAGACCCGGGACTACGCGGTCAGTTCCTACAAGTTACATTGGTCCCGTGCGAGGTGTTCGTTCCCCCTACGGGGTCGTTTGGGGTGTGGTTTGGGTTTTCACTCTTTCACGGCTTGTTTTTAACTAAGTGTGATTTTCGCAAATTATCGTCATATTCTCAAACCGGGAGACCCGGGACTACGCGGTCAGTTCCTACAAGTTACATTGGTCCCGTGCGAGTTGTTCGTCCCCCCTACGGGGTCGTTTGGGGTGTGGTTTGGGTTTTCACCCTTTAACGGCTTATTTTTAAGTTTAAGTGCTGATTTTTACAAATTATCGTCATATTCACAAATCGGGATGCCCGGGACTACGCGGTCAGTTCCTACAAGTTACATTGGTCCCGTGCGAGGTGTCCGTGCCCCCTACTGAGTCGTTTGGGGGGTGGTTTGGGTTTTCACCTTCGACGGCTTGTTTTTAACTAAGTGTGATTTTTGCAAATTATCGTCATATTCACAAACCGGGAGACCCGGGACTACGCGGTCAGTTCCTACAAGTTACATTGGTTCCGTGCGAGGTGTTCGTGCCCCCTACGGGGTCGTTTGGGGTGTCGTTTGGGTTTTCACCCTTTAACGGCTTGTTTTTAAGTTTAAGTGCTGATTTTTGCAAATTATCGTCATATTCACAAACCGGGAGACCCGAGACGACGCGGTCAGTTCTTACAAGTTACATTGGTCCCGTGCGAGGTGTTCGTGCCCCCTACGGGGTCGTTTGGGGGGTTGTTTGGGTTTTCACCCTTTAACGGCTTGTTTTTAAGTTTAAGTGCTGATTTTTGCAAATTATCGTCATATTCACAAACCGGGAGACCGGGACTACGCGGTCAGTTCCTACAAGTTACATTGGTCCCGTGCGAGGTGTCCGTGCCCCCTACGGGGTCGTTTGGGGGGTGGTTTGGGTTTTCACCCTATAACGGCTTGTTTTTATGTTTAAGTGCTGATTTTTACAAATTATCGTCATATTCACAAATCGGGATGCCCGGGACTACACGGTCAGTTCCTACAAGTTACATTGGTCCCGTGCGAGGTGTCCGTGCCCCCTACGGAGTCGTTTGGGGGGTGGTTTGGTTTTTCACCCTTCGACGACTTATTTTTAACTAAGTGTAATTTTTGCAAATTATCATCATATTCATAAACCGGGAGACCCGGGACTACGCGGTCAGTTCCTACAAGTTACATTGGTCCCGTGCGAGGTGTTCGTTCCCCCTACGGGGTCGTTTGGGGTGTGGTTTGGGTTTTCACCCTTTAACGGCTTGTTTTTAACTAAGTGTGATTTTTGCAAATTATCGTCATATTCACAAACCGGGAGACCCGGGACTACGCGGTCAGTTCCTACAAGTTACATTGGTCCCGTGCGAGGTGTTCGTGCCCCCTTCGGGGTCGTTTGGGGTGTCGTTTTGGTTTCCACCCTTTAACGGCTTGTTTTTAAGTTTAAGTGCTGATTTTTGCAAATTATTGTCATATTCACAAACCGGGAGACCCGAGACGACGCGGTCAGTTCTTACAAGTTACATTGGTCCCGTGCGAGGTGTTCGTGCCCCCTACGGGGTCGTTTGGGGGGTTGTTTGGGTTTTCACCCTTTAACGGCTTGTTTTTAAGTTTAAGGGCTGATTTTTGCAAATTATCGTCATATTCACAAACCGGGAGACCCGGGACTACGCGGTCAGTTCCTACAAGTTACATTGGTCCCGTACGAGGTGTTCGTGCCCCCTAAGGGGTCGTTTGGGGGGTGGTTTGGGTTTTCACCCTTCAACGGCTTGTTTTTAACTAAGTGTGATTTTTACAAATTATCGTCATATTCACAAACCGGGAGACCCGGGACTACGCGGTCAGTTCCTACAAGTTACATTGGTCCCGTGCGAGATGTTCGTGCCCCCTACGGGGTCGTTTGGGGTGTGGTTTGGGTTTTCACCCTTTAACAGCTTGTTTTTAAGTTTAAGTGCTGATTTTTGCAAATTATCGTCATATTCACAAATCGGGAGACCCGGGACTACGCGGTCAGTTCCTACAAGTTACATTGGTTCCGTGCGAGGTGTTCGTGCCCCCTACGGGGTCGTTTGGGGTGTCGTTTGGGTTTTCACCCTTTAACGGCTTGTTTTTAAGTTTAAGTGCTGATTTTTGCAAATTATCGTCATATTCACAAACCGGGAGACCCGAGACGACGCGGTCAGTTCTTACAAGTTACATTGGTCCCGTGCGAGGTGTTCGTGCCCCCTACGGGGTCGTTTGGGGGGTTGTTTGGGTTTTCACCCTTTAACGGCTTGTTTTTAAGTTTAAGTGCTGATTTTTGCAAATTATCGTCATATTCACAAACCGGGAGACCCGGGACTACGCGGTCAGTTCCTACAAGTTACATTGGTCCCGTGCGAGGTGTCCGTGCCCCCTACGGGGTCGTTTGGGGGGTGGTTTGGGTTTTCACCCTATAACGGCTTGTTTTTATGTTTAAGTGCTGATTTTTACAAATTATCGTCATATTCACAAATCGGGATGCCCGGGACTACACGGTCAGTTCCTACAAGTTACATTGGTCCCGTGCGAGGTGTCCGTGCCCCCTACGGAGTCGTTTGGGGGGTGGTTTGGTTTTTCACCCTTCGACGACTTATTTTTAACTAAGTGTAATTTTTGCAAATTATCATCATATTCATAAACCGGGAGACCCGGGACTACGCGGTCAGTTCCTACAAGTTACATTGGTCCCGTGCGAGGTGTTCGTTCCCCCTACGGGGTCGTTTGGGGTGTGGTTTGGGTTTTCACCCTTTAACGGCTTGTTTTTAACTAAGTGTGATTTTCGCAAATTATCGTCATATTCACAAACCGGGAGACCCGGGACTACGCGGTCAGTTCCTACAAGTTACATTGGTCCCGTGCGAGGTGTTCGTGCCCCCTACGGGGTCGTTTGGGGTGTCGTTTTGGTTTCCACCCTTTAACGGCTTGTTTTTAAGTTTAAGTGCTGATTTTTGCAAATTATCGTCATATTCACAAACCGGGAGACCCGAGACGACGCGGTCAGTTCTTACAAGTTACATTGGTCCCGTGCGAGGTGTTCGTGCCCCCTACGGGGTCGTTTGGGGGGTTGTTTGGGTTTTCACCCTTTAACGACTTGTTTTTAAGTTTAAGGGCTGATTTTTGCAAATTATCGTCATATTCACAAACCGGGAGACCCGGGACTACGCGGTCAGTTCCTACAAGTTACATTGGTCCCGTACGAGGTGTTCGTGCCCCCTAAGGGGTCGTTTGGGGGGTGGTTTGGGTTTTCACCCTTCAACGGCTTGTTTTTAACTAAGTGTGATTTTTACAAATTATCGTCATATTCACAAACCGGGAGACCCGGGACTACGCGGTCAGTTCCTACAAGTTACATTGGTCCCGTGCGAGATGTTCGTGCCCCTTACGGGGTCGTTTGGGGTGTGGTTTGGGTTTTCACCCTTTAACGGCTTGTTTTTAAGTTTAAGTGCTGATTTTTGCAAATTATCGTCATATTCACAAATCGGGAGACCCGGGACTACGCGGTCAGTTCCTACAAGTTACAATGGTCCCGTGTGAGGTGTTCGTGCCCCCTACGGGGTCGTTTGGGGGATGGTTTGGGTTTTCACCCTTCGACGGCTTGTTTTTAACTAAGTGTGATTTTTGCAAATTATCGTCATATTCACAAACCGGGAGACCCGGGACTACACGGTCAGTTCCTACAAGTTACATTAGTCCCGTGCGAGGTGTTCGTGCCCCCTACGGGGTCGTTTGGGGGGTGGTTTGGGTTTTCACCCTTCGACGGCTTGTTTTTAAGTTTAAGTGCTGATTTTTGTAAATTATCGTCATATTCATAAACCGGGAGACCCGGGACTACGCGGTCAGCTCCTACAAGTTACATTGGTCCCGTGCGAGGTGTTCGTCTTCCCTACGGGGTCGTTTGGGGGGTGGTTTGGGTTTTCACCCTATAACGGCTTGTATTTAAGTTTAAGTGCTGATTTTTACAAATTATCGTCATATTCACAAATCGGGATGCCCGGGACTACGCGGTCAGTTCGTACAACTTACATTGGTCCCGTGCGAGGTGTCCGTACCCCCTACGGAGTCGTTTGGGGGGTGGTTTGGGTTTTCACCCTTCGACGGCTTGTTTTTAACTAAGTGTGATTTTTCCAAATTATCGTCATATTCACAAACCGGGAGACCCGGGACTACGCGGTCAGTTCCTACAAGTTACATTGGTCCCGTGCGAGGTGTTCGTGCCCCCTACGGGGTCGTTTGGGGTGTCATTTGGGTTTTCACCCTTTAACGGCTTGTTTTTAAGTTTAAGTGCTGATTTTTGCAAATTATCGTCATATTCACAAACCGGGAGACCCGAGACGACGCGGTCAGTTCTTACAAGTTACATTGGTCCCGTGCGAGGTGTTCGTGCCCCCTACGGGGTCGTTTGGGGGGTTGTTTGGGTTTTCACCCGTTAACGGCTTGTTTTTAAGTTTAAGTGTTGATTTTTGCAAATTGTCGTCATATTCACAAACCGGGAGACCCGGGACTACGCGGTTAGTTCCTACAAGTTACATTGGTCCCGTACGAGGTGTTCGTGCCCCCTAAGGGGTCGTTTGGGGGGTGGTTTCGGTTTTCACCCTTCGACGGCTTGTTTTTAAGTAAGTGTGATTTTTGCAAATTATCGTCATATTCACAAACCGGGAGACCTGGGACTACGCGGTCAGTTCCTACAAGTTACATTGGTCCCGTGCGAGGTGTTCGTCCCCCCTACGGGGTCGTTTGGGGGGTGGTTTGGGTTTTCACCCTTTAACGGTTTGTTTTTAAGTTTAAGTGCTGATTTTTGCAAATTATCGTCATATTCACAAACCGGGAGACCCGGGACTACGCGGTCAGTTCCTACAAGTTACACTGGTCCCGTGCGAGGTGTTCGTGCCTCCTACGGGGTCGTTTGGGGGGTGGTTTGGGTATTCACCATTTGACAGCATATTTTTAAGTTTAAGTGCTGATTTTTGGAAATTATCGTCATATTCACAAACCGGGAGACCCGGGACTACGCGGTCAGTTCCTACATGTCACATTGGTCCCGTGCGAGGTGTTCGTGCCCCCTACGGGGTCGTTTGGGGGGTGGTTTGGTTTTTCACCCTTCGACGGCTTGTTTTTAAGTAAGTGTGATTTTTGCAAATTATCGTCATATTCACAAACCGGGAGACCCGGGACTACGCGGTCAGTTCCTACAAGTTACATTGGTCCCGTGCGAGGTGTTCGTGCCCCCTACGGGGTCGTTTGGGGCGTGGTTTGGGTTTTCACCCAAGGACGGCCTGTTTTTAAGTTTAAGTGCTGATTTTTGAAAATTATCGTCATATTCACAAACTGGGAGACCCGGGACTACGCGGTCAGTTCCTACAAGTTACATTGGTCCCGTGCGAGGTGTTCGTGCCCCCTTCGGGGTCGTTTGGGGGGTGGTTTGGGATTTCACCCTTTAACGGCTTGTTTTTAAGTTAAAGTGCTGATTTTTTCAAATTATCGTCACATTCACAAACCGGGAGATCCGGGACTACGCGGTCAGTTCCTACAAGTTACAGTGGTCCCATGTGAGGTGTTCGTGCTCCCTACGGAGTCGTTTGGGGGGTGGTTTGGGTTTTCACCCTTCAACGGCTTGTTTTTAACTAAGTGTGATTTTTACAAATTATCGTCATATTCACAAACCGGGAGACCCGGGACTACGCGGTCAATTCCTACAAGTTACATTGGTCCGGTGCGAGATGTTCGTGCCCCCGACGGGGTCGTTTGGGGTGTGGTTTGGGTTTTCACCCTTTAACGGCTTGTTTTTAAATTTAAGTGCTGATTTTTGCAAATTATCATCATATTCACAAACCGGGAGACCCGGGACTACGCGGTCAGTTCCTACAAGTTACATTGGTCCCGTGCGAGGTGTTCGTGCCCCCTACGGGGTCGTTTGGGTGGTGGTTTGGGTTTTCACCCTTCGACGGCTTGTTTTTAACTAAGTGTGATTTTTGCAAATTATCGTCATATTCACAAACCGGGAGACCCGGGACTACGCGGTCAGTTCCTACAAGTTACATTGGTCCCGTGCGAGTTGTTCGTCCCCCCTACGGGGTCGTTTGGGGTGTGGTTTGGGTTTTCACCCTTTAACGGCTTATTTTTAAGTTTAAGTACTGATTTTAGCAAATTATCGTCATATTCACAAACCGGCAGACCCAGGACTACGCGGTCAGTTCCTACAAGTTACATTAGTCACGTGCGAGGTGTTCGTGCCCCCTACGGGGTCGTTTGGGGGGTGGTTTGGGTTTTCACCCTTCGACGGCTTGTTTTTAAGTTTAAGTGCTGATTTTTGCAAATTATCGTCATATTCACAAATCGGGAGACCCGGGACTACGCGGTCAGTTCCTACAAGTTACATTGGTCCCGTGCGAGGTGTCCGTGCCCCCTACAGGGTCGTTTGGGGGGTGGTTTGGGTTTTCACCCTATAACGGCTTGTTATTAAGTTTAAGTGCTGATTTTTACAAATTATCGTCATATTCACAAATCGGGATGCCCGGGACTATGCGGTCAGTTCCTACAAGTTACATTGGTCCCGTGCGAGGTGTCCGTGCCCCCTACGGAGTCGTTTGGTTGGTGGTTTGGGTTTTCACCCTTCGACGGCTTGTTTTTAACTAAGTGTAATTTTTGCAAATTATCATCATATTCACAAACCGGGAGACCCGGGACTACGCGGTCAGTTCCTACAAGTTACATTGGTCCCGTGCGAGGTGTTCGTGCCCCCTACGGGGTCGTTTGGGGTGTGGTTTGGGTTTTCACCCTTTAACGGCTTGTTTTTAACTAAGTGTGATTTTTGCAAATTATCGTCATATTCACAAACCGGGATACCCGGGACTACGCGGTCAGTTTCCTACAAGTTACATTGGTCCCGTGCGAGGTGTTCGTGCCCCCTACGGGGTCGTTTGGGGTGTGGTTTGGGTTTTCACCCTTTAACGGCTTGTTTTTAAGTTTAAGTGATTATTTTTGCAAATTATCGTCATATTCACAAACCGGGAGACCCGGGACTACGCGGTCAGTTCCTACAAGTTACATTGGTCCCGTGCGAGGTGTCCGTGCCCCCTACGGGGTCGTTTGGGGGGTGGTTTGATTTTTAACCCTTCGACGGCTTGTTTTTAAGTAAGTGTGATTTTTGCAAATTATCGTCATATTCACAAACCGGGAAACCCGGGACTACGCGGACAGTTCCTACAAGTTACTTTGGTCCCGTGCGAGGTGTTCGTGCCCCCTACGGGGTCGTTTGGGGGGTGGTTTGGGTTTTCACCCTTGGACGGCTTGTTTTTAAGTTATGTGCTGATTTTTGCAAATTATCGTCATATTCACAAACCGGGAGACCCGGGACTACGCGGTCAGTTCCAACAAGTTACATTGGTCCCGTGGGAGGTGTTCGTGCCCCCTTCGGGGTCGTTTGGGGTGGTTTGGGATTTCACCCTTTAACGGCTTGTTTTTAAGTTTAAGTGCTGATTTTTGCAAATTATCGTCATATTCACAAACCGGGAGATCCGGGACTACGCGGTCAGTTCCTACAAGTTACATTGGTCCCGTGCGAGGTGTTCGTGCCCCCTACGGGGTCGTTTGGGGGGTGGTTTGGGATTTCACCCTTTAACGGCTTGTTTTTAAGTTTAAGTGCTGATTTTTGCAAATTATCGTCATATTCACAAACTAGGAGACCCGAGACGACGCGGTCAGTTCTTACAAGTTACATTGGTCCCGTGCGAGGTGTTCGTGCCCCCTACGGGGTCGTTTGGGGGGTTGTTTGGGTTTTCACCCTTTAACGGCTTGTTTTTAAGTTTAAGTGCTGATTTTTGCAAATTATCGTCATATTCACAAACCGGGCGACCCGGGACTACGCGGTCAGTTCCTACAAGTTACATTGGTCCCGTGCGAGGTGTCCGTGCCCCCTACGGGGTCGTTTGGGGGGTGGTTTGGGTTTTCACCCTATAACGGCTTGTTTTTATGTTTAAGTGCTGATTTTTACAAATTACCGTCATATTCACAAATCGGGAGGCCCGGGACTACGCGGTCAGTTCCTAAAAGTTACATTGGTCCCGTGCGAGGTGTCCGTGCCCCCTACGGAGTCGTTTGGGGGGTGTTTTGGGTTTTCACCCTTCGACGGCTTGTTTTTAACTAAGTGTGATTTTTGCAAATTATCGTCATATTCACAAACCGGGAGACCCGGGACTACGCGGTCAGGTTCTACAAGTTACATTGGTCCCGTGCGAGGTGTTCGTTCCCCCTACGGGGTCGTTTGGGGTGTGGTTTGGGTTTTCACCCTTTAACGGCTTGTTTTTAACTAGGTGTGATTTTCGCAAATTATCGTCATATTCACAAACCGGGAGACCCGGGACTACGCGGTCCGTTCCTACAAGTTACATTGGTCCCGTGCGAGGTGTTCGTGCCCCCTACGGGGTCGTTTGGGTTTTCACCCTATAACGGCTTGTTTCTAAGTTTAAGTGCTGATTTTTGCAAATTATCGTCAAATTCACAAACCGGAAGACCCGAGACGACGCGGTCAGTTCTTACAAGTTACATTGGTCCCGTGCGAGGTGTTCGTGCCCCCTACGGGGTCGTTTGGGGGGTTGTTTGGGTTTTCACCCTTTAACGGCTTGTTTTTAAGTTTAAGGGCTGATTTTTGAAAATTATCGTCATATTCACAAACCGGTAGACCCGGGACTACGCGGTCAGTTCCTACAAGGTACATTGGTCCCGTACGAGGTGTTCGTGCCCCCTAAGGGGTCGTTTGGGGGGTGGTTTGGGTTTTCACCCTTCAACGGCTTGTTTTTAACTAAGTGTGATTTTTACAAATTATCGTCATATTCACAAACCGGGAGACCCGGGACTACGCGGTCAGTTCCTACAAGTTACATTGGTCCCGTGCGAGATGTTCGTGCCCCCTACGGGGTCGTTTGGGGTGTGGTTTGGGTTTTCACCCTTTAACGGCTTGTTTTTAAGTTTAAGTGCTGATTTTTGCAAATTATCGTCATATTCACAAACCGGGAGACCCGGGACTACGCGGTCAGTTCCTACAAGTTACATTGGTCCCGTGCGAGGTGTTCGTGCCCCCTACGGGGTCGTTTGGGGGGTGGTTTGGGTTTTCACCCTTCGACGGCTTGTTTTTAACTAAGTGTGATTTTTGCAAATTATCGTCATATTCACAAACCGGGAGACCCGGGACTACGCGGTCAGTTCCTACAAGTTACATTGGTCCCGTGCGAGTTGTCCGTCCCCCCTACGGGGTCGTTTGGGGTGTGGTTTGGGTTTTCACCCTTTAACGGCTTATTTTTAAGTTTAAGTGTTGATTTTAGCAAATTATCGTCATATTCACAAACCGGGAGACCCGGGACTACGCGGTCATTTCCTACAAGTTACATTAGTCCCGTGCGAGGTGTTCGTGCCCCCTACGGGGTCGTTTGGGGGGTGGTTTGGGTTTTCACCCTTCGACGGCTTGTTTTTAAGTTTAAGTGCTGATTTTTGCAAATTATCGTCATATTCACAAACCGGGAGACCCGGGACTACGCGGTCAGTTCCTACAAGTTACATTGGTCCCGTGCGAGGTGTTCGTGCCCCCTACGGGGTCGTTTGGGGGGTGGTTTGGGTTTTCACCCTATAACGGCTTATTTTTAAGTTTAAGTGCTGATTTTTACAAATTATCGTCATATTCAGAAATCGGGATGCCCGGGACTATGCGGTCAGTTCGTACAAGTTACATTGGTCCCGTGCGAGGTGTCCGTGCCCCCTACGGAGTCGTTTGGGGGGTGGTTTGGGTTTTCACCCTTCGACGGCTTGTTTTTAACTAAGTGTGATTTTTGCAAATTATCTTCATATTCACAAACTGGGAAACCCGGGACTACGCGGTCAGTTCCTACAAGTTACATTGGTCCCGTGCGAGGTGTTCGTGCCCCCTACGGGGTCGTTTGGGGTGTCATTTGGGTTTTCACCCTTCAACGGCTTGTTTTTAAGTTTAAGTGCTGATTTTTGCAAATTATCGTCATATTCACAAACCGGGAGACCCGAGACGACGCGTTCAGTTCTTACAAGTTACATTGGTCCCGTGCGAGGTGTTCGTGCCTCCTACGGGGTCGTTTGGGGGGTTGTTTGGGTTTTCACCCTTTAACGGCTTGTTTTTAAGTTTAAGTGCTGATTTTTGCAAATTATCGTCATATTCACAAACCGGGAGACCCGGGACTACGCGGTTAGTTCCTACAAGTTACATTGGTCCCGTACGAGGTGTTCGTGCCCCCTAAGGGGTCGTTTGGGGGGTGGTTTGGGTTTTCACCCTTCGACGGCTTGTTTTTAAGTAAGTGTGATTTTTGCAAATTATCGTCATATTCACAAACCGGGAGACCCGGGACTACGCGGTCAGTTCCTACAAGTTACATTGGTCCCGTGCGAGGTGTTCGTCCCCCCTACGGGGTCGTTTGGGGGGTGGTTTGGGTTTTCACCCTTTAACGGTTTGTTTTTAAGTTTAAGTGCTGATTTTTGCAAATTATCGTCATATTCACAAACCGGGAGACCCGGGACTACGCGGTCAGTTCCTACAAGTTACACTGGTCCCGTGCGAGGTGTTCGTGCCTCCTACGGGGTCGTTTGGGGGGTGGTTTGGGTATTCACCATTTGACGGCATATTTTTAAGTTTAAGTGCTGATTTTTGCAAATTATCGTCATATTCACAAACCGGGAGACCCGGGACTACGCGGTCAGTTCCTACAAGTTACATTGATCCCGTGCGAGGTGTTCGTGCCCCCTACGGGGTCGTTTGGGGGGTGGTTTGGTTTTTCACCCTTCGACGGCTTGTTTTTAAGTAAGTATGATTTTTGCAAATTATCGTCATATTCACAAACCGGGAGACCCGGGACTACGCGGTCAGTTCCTACAAGTTACATCGGTCCCGTGCGAGGTGTTCGTGCCCCCTACGGGGTCGTTTGGGGGGTGGTTTGGGTTTTCACCCTTGGACGGCTTGTTTTTAAGTTTAAGTGCTGATTTTTGCAAATTATCGTCATATTCACAAACCAGGAGACCCGGGACTACGCGGTCAGTTCCTACAAGTTACATTGGTCCCGTGCGAGGTGTTCGTGCCCCCTTCGGGGTCGTTTGGGGTGTGGTTAGGGATTTCACCCTTTAACGGCTTGTTTTTAAGTTTAAGTGCTGATTTTTGCAAATTATCATCACATTCACAAACCGGGAGATCCGGGATTACGCGGTCAGTTCCTACAAGTTACAGTGGTCCCGTGCGAGGTGTTCGTGCCCCCTACGGAGTCGTTTGGGGGGTGGTTTGGGTTTTCACCCTTCAACGGCTTGTTTTTAACTAAGTGTGATTTTTACAAATTGTCGTCATATTCACAAACCGGGAGACCCGGGACTACGCGGTCAGTTCCTACAAGTTACATTGGTCCCGTGCGAGATGTTCGTGCCCCCTACGGGGTCGTTTGGGGTGTGGTTTGGGTTTTCACCCTTTAACGGCTTGTTTTTAAGTTTAAGTGCTGATTTTTGCAAATTATCGTCATATTCACAAACCGGGAGATCCGGGACTACGCGGTCAGTTCCTACAAGTTACATTGGTCCCGTGCGAGGTGTTCGTGCCCCCTAGGGGGTCGTTTGGGGGGTGGTTTGGGTTTTCACCCTTCGACGGCTTGTTTTTAACTAAGTGTGATTTTTGCAAATTATCGTCATATTCACAAACCGGGAGACCCGGGACTACGCGGTCATTTCCTACAAGTTACATTAGTCCCGTGCGAGGTGTTCGTGCCCCCTACGGGGTCGTTTGGGGGGTGGTTTGGGTTTTCACCCTTCGACGGCTTGTTTTTAAGTTTAAGTGCTGATTTTTGCAAATTATCGTCATATTCACAAACCGGGAGACCCGGGACTACGCGGTCAGTTCCTACAAGTTACATTGGTCCCGTGCGAGGTGTTCATGCCCCCTACGGGGTCGTTTGGGGGGTGGTTTGGGTTTTCACCCTATAACGGCTTATTTTTAAGTTTAAGTGCTGATTTTTACAAATTATCGTCATATTCAGAAATCAGGATGCCCGGGACTATGCGGTCAGTTCGTACAAGTTACATTGGTCCCGTGCGAGGTGTCCGTGCCCCCTACGGAGTCGTTTGGGGGGTGGTTTGGGTTTTCACCCTTCGACGGCTTGTTTTTAACTAAGTGTGATTTTTGCAAATTATCTTCATATTCACAAACTGGGAAACCCGGGACTACGCGGTCAGTTCCTACAAGTTACATTGGTCCCGTGCGAGGTGTTCGTGCCCCCTACGGGGTCGTTTGGGGTGTCATTTGGGTTTTCACCCTTCAACGGCTTGTTTTTAAGTTTAAGTGCTGATTTTTGCAAATTATCGTCATATTCACAAACCGGGAGACCCGAGACGACGCGTTCAGTTCTTACAAGTTACATTGGTCCCGTGCGAGGTGTTCGTGCCTCCTACGGGGTCGTTTGGGGGGTTGTTTGGGTTTTCACCCTTTAACGGCTTGTTTTTAAGTTTAAGTGCTGATTTTTGCAAATTATCGTCATATTCACAAACCGGGAGACCCGGGACTACGCGGTTAGTTCCTACAAGTTACATTGGTCCCGTACGAGGTGTTCGTGCCCCCTAAGGGGTCGTTTGGGGGGTGGTTTGGGTTTTCACCCTTCGACGGCTTGTTTTTAAGTAAGTGTGATTTTTGCAAATTATCGTCATATGCACAAACCGGGAGACCCGGGACTACGCGGTCAGTTCCTACAAGTTACATTGGTCCCGTGCGAGGTGTTCGTCCCCCCTACGGGGTCGTTTGGGGGGTGGTTTGGGTTTTCACCCTTTAACGGTTTGTTTTTAAGTTTAAGTGCTGATTTTTGCAAATTATCGTCATATTCACAAACCGGGAGACCCGGGACTACGCGGTCAGTTCCTACAAGTTACACTGGTCCCGTGCGAGGTGTTCGTGCCTCCTACGGGGTCGTTTGGGGGGTGGTTTGGGTATTCACCATTTGACGGCATATTTTTAAGTTTAAGTGCTGATTTTTGCAAATTATCGTCATATTCACAAACCGGGAGACCCGGGACTACGCGGTCAGTTCCTACAAGTTACATTGATCCCGTGCGAGGTGTTCGTGCCCCCTACGGGGTCGTTTGGGGGGTGGTTTGGTTTTTCACCCTTCGACGGCTTGTTTTTAAGTAAGTATGATTTTTGCAAATTATCGTCATATTCACAAACCGGGAGACCCGGGACTACGCGGTCAGTTCCTACAAGTTACATCGGTCCCGTGCGAGGTGTTCGTGCCCCCTACGGGGTCGTTTGGGGGGTGGTTTGGGTTTTCACCCTTGGACGGCTTGTTTTTAAGTTTAAGTGCTGATTTTTGCAAATTATCGTCATATTCACAAACCAGGAGACCCGGGACTACGCGGTCAGTTCCTACAAGTTACATTGGTCCCGTGCGAGGTGTTCGTGCCCCCTTCGGGGTCGTTTGGGGTGTGGTTAGGGATTTCACCCTTTAACGGCTTGTTTTTAAGTTTAAGTGCTGATTTTTGCAAATTATCATCACATTCACAAACCGGGAGATCCGGGATTACGCGGTCAGTTCCTACAAGTTACAGTGGTCCCGTGCGAGGTGTTCGTGCCCCCTACGGAGTCGTTTGGGGGGTGGTTTGGGTTTTCACCCTTCAACGGCTTGTTTTTAACTAAGTGTGATTTTTACAAATTATCGTCATATTCACAAACCGGGAGACCCGGGACTACGCGGTCAGTTCCTACAAGTTACATTGGTCCCGTGCGAGATGTTCGTGCCCCCTACGGGGTCGTTTGGGGTGTGGTTTGGGTTTTCACCCTTTAACGGCTTGTTTTTAAGTTTAAGTGCTGATTTTTGCAAATTATCGTCATATTCACAAACCGGGAGATCCGGGACTACGCGGTCAGTTCCTACAAGTTACATTGGTCCCGTACGAGGTGTTCGTGCCCCCTACGGGGTCGTTTGGGGGGTGGTTTGGGTTTTCACCCTTCGACGGCTTGTTTTTAACTAAGTGTGATTTTTGCAAATTATCGTCATATTCACAAACCGGGAGACCCGGGACTACGTGGTCAGTTCCTACAAGTTACATTGGTCCCGTGCGAGTTGTTCGTCCCCCCTACGGGGTCGTTTGGGGTGTGGTTTGGGTTTTCACCCCTTAACGGCTTACTTTTAAGTTTAAGTGCTGATTTTAGCAAATTATCGTCATATTCACAAACCGGGAGACCCGGGACTATGCGGTCAGTTCCTACAAGTTACATTAGTCCCGTGCGAGATGTTCGCGCCCCCTACGGGGTCGTTTGGGGGGTGGTTTGGGTTTTCACCCTTCGACGGCTTGTTTTTAAGTTTAAGTGCTGATTTTTGCAAATTATCGTCATATTCACAAACCGGGAGACCCGGGACTACGCGCTCAGTTCCTACAAGTTACATTGGTCCCGTGCGAGGTGTTCGTGCCCCCTACGGGGTCGTTTGGGGGGTGGTTTGGGTTTTCACCCTATAACGGCTTGTTTTTAAGTTTAAGTGCTGATTTTTACAAATTATCGTCATATTCACAAATCGGGATGCCCGGGACTACGCGGTCAGTTCCTACAAGTTACATTGGTCCCGTGCGAGATGTTCGTGCCCCCTACGGGGTCGTTTGGGGTGTGGTTTGGGTTTTCACCCTTTAACGATTTGTTTTTAAGTTTAAGTGCTGATTTTTGCAAATTATCGTCATATTCACAAACCGGGAGACCCGGGACTACGCGGTCAGTTCCTACAAGTTACACTGGTCCCGTGCGAGGTGTTCGTGCCTCCTACGGGGTCGTGTGGGGGGTGGTTTGGGTATTCACCATTTGACGGCATATTTTTAAGTTTAAGTGCTGATTTTTGCAAATTATCGTCATATTCACAAACTGGGAGACCCGGGACTACGCGGTCAGTTCCTACAAGTTACATTGGTCCCCCTACGGGGTCGTTTGGGGGGTGGTTTGGTTTTTCACCCTTCGACGGCTTGTTTTTAAGTAAGTGTGATTTTTGCAAATTATCGTCGTATTCATAAACCGGGAGACCCGGGACTACGCGGTCAGTTCCTATAAGTTACATTGGTCCCGTGCGAGGTGTTCGTGCCCCCTACGGGGTCGTTTGGGGGGTGGTTTGGGTTTTCACCCTTGGACGGCTTGTTTTTAAGTTTAAGTGCTGATTTTTGCAAATTATCGTCATATTCACAAACCGGGAGACCCGGGACTACGCGGTCAGTTCCTACAAGTTACATTGGTCCCCCTACGGGGTCGTTTGGGGGGTGGTTTGGTTTTTCACCCTTCGACGGCTTGTTTTTAAGTAAGTGTGATTTTTGCAAATTATCGTCATATTCATAAACCGGGAGACCCGGGACTACGCGGTCAGTTCCTACAAGTTACATTGGTCCCGTGCGAGGTGTTCGTGCCCCCTTCGGGGTCGTTTGGGGAGTGGTTTGGGATTTCACCCTTTAACGGCTTGTTTTTAAGTTTAAGTGCTGATTTTTGCAAATTATCGTCACATTCACAAACCGGGAGATCCGGGACTACGCGGTCAGTTCCTACAAGTTACAGTGGTCCCGTGCGAGGTGTTCGTGCCCCCTACGGAGTCGTTTGGGTGGTGGTTTGGGTTTTCACCCTTCAACGGCTTGTTTTTAACTAAGTGTCATTTTTACAAATTATCGTCATATTCACAAACCGGGAGACCCGGGACTACGCGGTCAGTTCCTACAAGTTACATTGATCCCGTGCGAGATGTCCGTGCCCCCTACGGGGTCGTTTGGGGTGTGGTTTGGGTTTTCACCCTTTAACGGCTTGTTTTTAAGTTTAAGTGCTGATTTTTGCAAATTGTCGTCATATTCACAAACCGGGAGACCCGGGACTACGCGGTCAGTTCCTACAAGTTACATTGGTCCCGTGCGAGGTGTTCGTGCCCCCTACGGGGTCGTTTGGGGGGTGGTTTGGGTTTTCACTCTTCGACGGCTTGTTTTTAACTAATTGTGATTTTTGCAAATTATCGTCATATTCACAAACCGGGAGACCCAGGACTACGCGGTCAGTTCCTACAAGTTACATTGGTCCCGTGCGAGTTGTTCGTCACCCCTACGGGGTCGTTTGGGGTGTGGTTTGGGTTTTCAGCCTTTAACGGCTTATTTTTAAGTTTAAGTGCTGATTTTTACAAATTATCGTCATATTCACAAATCGGGATGCCCGGGACTACGCGGTCAGTTCCTACAAGTTACATTGGTCCCGTGCGAGCTGTCCGTGCCCCCTACGGAGTCGTTTGGGGGGTGGTTTGGGTTTTCACCCTGCAACGGCTTGTTTTTAACTAAGTGTAATTTTTTCAAATTATCGTCATATTCACAAACTGGGAGACCCGGGACTACGCGGTCAGTTCCTACAAGTTAGATTGGTCCCGTGCGAGGTGTTCGTGCCCCCTACGGGGTCGTTTGGGGTGTGGTTTGGGTTTTCACCCTTTAACGGCTTGTTTTTAACTAAGTGTGATTTTTGCAAATTATCGTCATATTCACAAACCGGGATACCCGGGACTACGCGGTCAGTTTCCTACAAGTTACATTGGTCCCGTGCGAGGTGTTCGTGCCCCCTACGGGGTCGTTTGGGGTGTGGTTTGGGTTTTCACCCTTTAACGGCTTGTTTTTAACTTTTAGTGCTGATTTTTGCAAATTATCGTCATATTCACAAACCGGGAGACCCGGGACTACGCGGTCAGTTCCTACAAGTTACATTGGTCCCGTGCGAGGTGTTCGTGCCCCCTAAGGGGTCGTTTGGGGGGTGGTTTGGGTTTTCACCCTTCGACGGCTTGTTTTTAAGTAAGTGTGATTTTTGCAAATTATCGTCATATTCACAAACCGGGAGACCCGGGACTACGCGGTTAGTTCCTACAAGTTACATTGGTCCCGTACGAGGTGTTCGTGCCCCCTAAGGGGTCGTTTGGGGGGTGGTTTGGGTTTTCACCCTTCGACGGCTTGTTTTTAAGTAAGTGTGATTTTTGCAAATTATCGTCATATTCACAAACCGGGAGACCCGGGACTACGCGGTCAGTTCCTACAAGTTACATTGGTCCCGTGCGAGGTGTTCGTGCCCCCTAAGGGGTCGTTTGGGGTGTGGTTTGGGTTTTCACCCTTTAACGGCTTGTTTTTAACTAAGTGTGATTTCTGCAAATTATCGTCATATTCACAAACCGGGAGACCCGGGACTACGCGGTTAGTTCCTACAAGTTACATTGGTCCCGTACGAGGTGTTCGTGCCCCCTAAGGGGTCGTTTGGGGGGTGGTTTGGGTTTTCACCCTTCGACGGCTTGTTTTTAAGTAAGTGTGATTTTTGCAAATTATCGTCATATTCACAAACCGGGAGACCCGGGACTACGCGGTCAGTTCCTACAAGTTACATTGGTCCCGTGCGAGGTGTTCGTCCCCCCTACGGGGTCGTTTGGGGGGTGGTTTGGGTTTTCACCCTTTAACGGTTTGTTTTTAAGTTTAAGTGCTGATTTTTGCAAATTATCGTCATATTCACAAACCGGGAGACCCGGGACTACGCGGTCAGTTCCTACAAGTTACACTGGTCCCGTGCGAGGTGTTCGTGCCTCCTACGGGGTCGTTTGGGGGGTGGTTTGGGTATTCACCATTTGACGGCATATTTTTAAGTTTAAGTGCTGATTTTTGCAAATTATCGTCATATTCACAAACCGGGAGACCCGGGACTACGCGGTCAGTTCCTACAAGTTACATTGATCCCGTGCGAGGTGTTCGTGCCCCCTACGGGGTCGTTTGGGGGGTGGTTTGGTTTTTCACCCTTCGACGGCTTGTTTTTAAGTAAGTATGATTTTTGCAAATTATCGTCATATTCACAAACCGGGAGACCCGGGACTACGCGGTCAGTTCCTACAAGTTACATCGGTCCCGTGCGAGGTGTTCGTGCCCCCTACGGGGTCGTTTGGGGGGTGGTTTGGGTTTTCACCCTTGGACGGCTTGTTTTTAAGTTTAAGTGCTGATTTTTGCAAATTATCGTCATATTCACAAACCAGGAGACCCGGGACTACGCGGTCAGTTCCTACAAGTTACATTGGTCCCGTGCGAGGTGTTCGTGCCCCCTTCGGGGTCGTTTGGGGTGTGGTTAGGGATTTCACCCTTTAACGGCTTGTTTTTAAGTTTAAGTGCTGATTTTTGCAAATTATCATCACATTCACAAACCGGGAGATCCGGGATTACGCGGTCAGTTCCTACAAGTTACAGTGGTCCCGTGCGAGGTGTTCGTGCCCCCTACGGAGTCGTTTGGGGGGTGGTTTGGGTTTTCACCCTTCAACGGCTTGTTTTTAACTAAGTGTGATTTTTACAAATTATCGTCATATTCACAAACCGGGAGACCCGGGACTACGCGGTCAGTTCCTACAAGTTACATTGGTCCCGTGCGAGATGTTCGTGCCCCCTACGGGGTCGTTTGGGGTGTGGTTTGGGTTTTCACCCTTTAACGGCTTGTTTTTAAGTTTAAGTGCTGATTTTTGCAAATTATCGTCATATTCACAAACCGGGAGATCCGGGACTACGCGGTCAGTTCCTACAAGTTACATTGGTCCCGTGCGAGGTGTTCGTGCCCCCTACGGGGTCGTTTGGGGGGTGGTTTGGGTTTTCACCCTTCGACGGCTTGTTTTTAACTAAGTGTGATTTTTGCAAATTATCGTCATATTCACAAACCGGGAGACCCGGGACTACGCGGTCATTTCCTACAAGTTACATTAGTCCCGTGCGAGGTGTTCGTGCCCCCTACGGGGTCGTTTGGGGGGTGGTTTGGGTTTTCACCCTTCGACGGCTTGTTTTTAAGTTTAAGTGCTGATTTTTGCAAATTATCGTCATATTCACAAACCGGGAGACCCGGGACTACGCGGTCAGTTCCTACAAGTTACATTGGTCCCGTGCGAGGTGTTCATGCCCCCTACGGGGTCGTTTGGGGGGTGGTTTGGGTTTTCACCCTATAACGGCTTATTTTTAAGTTTAAGTGCTGATTTTTACAAATTATCGTCATATTCAGAAATCAGGATGCCCGGGACTATGCGGTCAGTTCGTACAAGTTACATTGGTCCCGTGCGAGGTGTCCGTGCCCCCTACGGAGTCGTTTGGGGGGTGGTTTGGGTTTTCACCCTTCGACGGCTTGTTTTTAACTAAGTGTGATTTTTGCAAATTATCTTCATATTCACAAACTGGGAAACCCGGGACTACGCGGTCAGTTCCTACAAGTTACATTGGTCCCGTGCGAGGTGTTCGTGCCCCCTACGGGGTCGTTTGGGGTGTCATTTGGGTTTTCACCCTTCAACGGCTTGTTTTTAAGTTTAAGTGCTGATTTTTGCAAATTATCGTCATATTCACAAACCGGGAGACCCGAGACGACGCGTTCAGTTCTTACAAGTTACATTGGTCCCGTGCGAGGTGTTCGTGCCTCCTACGGGGTCGTTTGGGGGGTTGTTTGGGTTTTCACCCTTTAACGGCTTGTTTTTAAGTTTAAGTGCTGATTTTTGCAAATTATCGTCATATTCACAAACCGGGAGACCCGGGACTACGCGGTTAGTTCCTACAAGTTACATTGGTCCCGTACGAGGTGTTCGTGCCCCCTAAGGGGTCGTTTGGGGGGTGGTTTGGGTATTCACCCTTCGACGGCTTGTTTTTAAGTAAGTGTGATTTTTGCAAATTATCGTCATATGCACAAACCGGGAGACCCGGGACTACGCGGTCAGTTCCTACAAGTTACATTGGTCCCGTGCGAGGTGTTCGTCCCCCCTACGGGGTCGTTTGGGGGGTGGTTTGGGTTTTCACCCTTTAACGGTTTGTTTTTAAGTTTAAGTGCTGATTTTTGCAAATTATCGTCATATTCACAAACCGGGAGACCCGGGACTACGCGGTCAGTTCCTACAAGTTACACTGGTCCCGTGCGAGGTGTTCGTGCCTCCTACGGGGTCGTTTGGGGGGTGGTTTGGGTATTCACCATTTGACGGCATATTTTTAAGTTTAAGTGCTGATTTTTGCAAATTATCGTCATATTCACAAACCGGGAGACCCGGGACTACGCGGTCAGTTCCTACAAGTTACATTGATCCCGTGCGAGGTGTTCGTGCCCCCTACGGGGTCGTTTGGGGGGTGGTTTGGTTTTTCACCCTTCGACGGATTGTTTTTAAGTAAGTATGATTTTTGCAAATTATCGTCATATTCACAAACCGGGAGACCCGGGACTACGCGGTCAGTTCCTACAAGTTACATCGGTCCCGTGCGAGGTGTTCGTGCCCCCTACGGGGTCGTTTGGGGGGTGGTTTGGGTTTTCACCCTTGGACGGCTTGTTTTTAAGTTTAAGTGCTGATTTTTGCAAATTATCGTCATATTCACAAACCAGGAGACCCGGGACTACGCGGTCAGTTCCTACAAGTTACATTGGTCCCGTGCGAGGTGTTCGTGCCCCCTTCGGGGTCGTTTGGGGTGTGGTTAGGGATTTCACCCTTTAACGGCTTATTTTTAAGTTTAAGTGCTGATTTTTGCAAATTATCATCACATTCACAAACCGGGAGATCCGGGATTACGCGGTCAGTTCCTACAAGTTACAGTGGTCCCGTGCGAGGTGTTCGTGCCCCCTACGGAGTCGTTTGGGGGGTGGTTTGGGTTTTCACCCTTCAACGGCTTGTTTTTAACTAAGTGTGATTTTTACAAATTATCGTCATATTCACAAACCGGGAGACCCGGGACTACGCGGTCAGTTCCTACAAGTTACATTGGTCCCGTGCGAGATGTTCGTGCCCCCTACGGGGTCGTTTGGGGTGTGGTTTGGGTTTTCACCCTTTAACGGCTTGTTTTTAAGTTTAAGTGCTGATTTTTGCAAATTATCGTCATATTCACAAACCGGGAGATCCGGGACTACGCGGTCAGTTCCTACAAGTTACATTGGTCCCGTGCGAGGTGTTCGTGCCCCCTACGGGGTCGTTTGGGGGGTGGTTTGGGTTTTCACCCTTCGACGGCTTGTTTTTAACTAAGTGTGATTTTTGCAAATTATCGTCATATTCACAAACCGGGAGACCCGGGACTACGTGGTCAGTTCCTACAAGTTACATTGGTCCCGTGCGAGTTGTTCGTCCCCCCTACGGGGTCGTTTGGGGTGTGGTTTGGGTTTTCACCCCTTAACGGCTTACTTTTAAGTTTAAGTGCTGATTTTAGCAAATTATCGTCATATTCACAAACCGGGAGACCCGGGACTATGCGGTCAGTTCCTACAAGTTACATTAGTCCCGTGCGAGATGTTCGTGCCCCCTACGGGGTCGTTTGGGGGGTGGTTTGGGTTTTCACCCTTCGACGGCTTGTTTTTAAGTTTAAGTGCTGATTTTTGCAAATTATCGTCATATTCACAAACCGGGAGACCCGGGACTACGCGGTCAGTTCCTACAAGTTACATTGGTCCCGTGCGAGGTGTTCGTGCCCCCTACGGGGTCGTTTGGGGGGTGGTTTGGGTTTTCACCCTATAACGGCTTGTTTTTAAGTTTAAGTGCTGATTTTTACAAATTATCGTCATATTCACAAATCGGGATGCCCGGGACTACGCGGTCAGTTCCTACAAGTTACATTGGTCCCGTGCGAGATGTTCGTGCCCCCTACGGGGTCGTTTGGGGTGTGGTTTGGGTTTTCACCCTTTAACGATTTGTTTTTAAGTTTAAGTGCTGATTTTTGCAAATTATCATCACATTCACAAACCGGGAGATCCGGGATTACGCGGTCAGTTCCTACAAGTTACAGTGGTCCCGTGCGAGGTGTTCGTGCCCCCTACGGAGTCGTTTGGGGGGTGGTTTGGGTTTTCACCCTTCAACGGCTTGTTTTTAACTAAGTGTGATTTTTACAAATTATCGTCATATTCACAAACCGGGAGACCCGGGACTACGCGGTCAGTTCCTACAAGTTACATTGGTCCCGTGCGAGATGTTCGTGCCCCCTACGGGGTCGTTTGGGGTGTGGTTTGGGTTTTCACCCTTTAACGGCTTGTTTTTAAGTTTAAGTGCTGATTTTTGCAAATTATCGTCATATTCACAAACCGGGAGATCCGGGACTACGCGGTCAGTTCCTACAAGTTACATTGGTCCCGTACGAGGTGTTCGTGCCCCCTACGGGGTCGTTTGGGGGGTGGTTTGGGTTTTCACCCTTCGACGGCTTGTTTTTAACTAAGTGTGATTTTTGCAAATTATCGTCATATTCACAAACCGGGAGACCCGGGACTACGTGGTCAGTTCCTACAAGTTACATTGGTCCCGTGCGAGTTGTTCGTCCCCCCTACGGGGTCGTTTGGGGTGTGGTTTGGGTTTTCACCCCTTAACGGCTTACTTTTAAGTTTAAGTGCTGATTTTAGCAAATTATCGTCATATTCACAAACCGGGAGACCCGGGACTATGCGGTCAGTTCCTACAAGTTACATTAGTCCCGTGCGAGATGTTCGCGCCCCCTACGGGGTCGTTTGGGGGGTGGTTTGGGTTTTCACCCTTCGACGGCTTGTTTTTAAGTTTAAGTGCTGATTTTTGCAAATTATCGTCATATTCACAAACCGGGAGACCCGGGACTACGCGCTCAGTTCCTACAAGTTACATTGGTCCCGTGCGAGGTGTTCGTGCCCCCTACGGGGTCGTTTGGGGGGTGGTTTGGGTTTTCACCCTATAACGGCTTGTTTTTAAGTTTAAGTGCTGATTTTTACAAATTATCGTCATATTCACAAATCGGGATGCCCGGGACTACGCGGTCAGTTCCTACAAGTTACATTGGTCCCGTGCGAGATGTTCGTGCCCCCTACGGGGTCGTTTGGGGTGTGGTTTGGGTTTTCACCCTTTAACGATTTGTTTTTAAGTTTAAGTGCTGATTTTTGCAAATTATCGTCATATTCACAAACCGGGAGACCCGGGACTACGCGGTCAGTTCCTACAAGTTACACTGGTCCCGTGCGAGGTGTTCGTGCCTCCTACGGGGTCGTGTGGGGGGTGGTTTGGGTATTCACCATTTGACGGCATATTTTTAAGTTTAAGTGCTGATTTTTGCAAATTATCGTCATATTCACAAACTGGGAGACCCGGGACTACGCGGTCAGTTCCTACAAGTTACATTGGTCCCCCTACGGGGTCGTTTGGGGGGTGGTTTGGTTTTTCACCCTTCGACGGCTTGTTTTTAAGTAAGTGTGATTTTTGCAAATTATCGTCGTATTCATAAACCGGGAGACCCGGGACTACGCGGTCAGTTCCTATAAGTTACATTGGTCCCGTGCGAGGTGTTCGTGCCCCCTACGGGGTCGTTTGGGGGGTGGTTTGGGTTTTCACCCTTGGACGGCTTGTTTTTAAGTTTAAGTGCTGATTTTTGCAAATTATCGTCATATTCACAAACCGGGAGACCCGGGACTACGCGGTCAGTTCCTACAAGTTACATTGGTCCCCCTACGGGGTCGTTTGGGGGGTGGTTTGGTTTTTCACCCTTCGACGGCTTGTTTTTAAGTAAGTGTGATTTTTGCAAATTATCGTCATATTCATAAACCGGGAGACCCGGGACTACGCGGTCAGTTCCTACAAGTTACATTGGTCCCGTGCGAGGTGTTCGTGCCCCCTTCGGGGTCGTTTGGGGAGTGGTTTGGGATTTCACCCTTTAACGGCTTGTTTTTAAGTTTAAGTGCTGATTTTTGCAAATTATCGTCACATTCACAAACCGGGAGATCCGGGACTACGCGGTCAGTTCCTACAAGTTACAGTGGTCCCGTGCGAGGTGTTCGTGCCCCCTACGGAGTCGTTTGGGTGGTGGTTTGGGTTTTCACCCTTCAACGGCTTGTTTTTAACTAAGTGTCATTTTTACAAATTATCGTCATATTCACAAACCGGGAGACCCGGGACTACGCGGTCAGTTCCTACAAGTTACATTGATCCCGTGCGAGATGTCCGTGCCCCCTACGGGGTCGTTTGGGGTGTGGTTTGGGTTTTCACCCTTTAACGGCTTGTTTTTAAGTTTAAGTGCTGATTTTTGCAAATTGTCGTCATATTCACAAACCGGGAGACCCGGGACTACGCGGTCAGTTCCTACAAGTTACATTGGTCCCGTGCGAGGTGTTCGTGCCCCCTACGGGGTCGTTTGGGGGGTGGTTTGGGTTTTCACTCTTCGACGGCTTGTTTTTAACTAATTGTGATTTTTGCAAATTATCGTCATATTCACAAACCGGGAGACCCAGGACTACGCGGTCAGTTCCTACAAGTTACATTGGTCCCGTGCGAGTTGTTCGTCACCCCTACGGGGTCGTTTGGGGTGTGGTTTGGGTTTTCAGCCTTTAACGGCTTATTTTTAAGTTTAAGTGCTGATTTTTACAAATTATCGTCATATTCACAAATCGGGATGCCCGGGACTACGCGGTCAGTTCCTACAAGTTACATTGGTCCCGTGCGAGCTGTCCGTGCCCCCTACGGAGTCGTTTGGGGGGTGGTTTGGGTTTTCACCCTGCAACGGCTTGTTTTTAACTAAGTGTAATTTTTTCAAATTATCGTCATATTCACAAACTGGGAGACCCGGGACTACGCGGTCAGTTCCTACAAGTTAGATTGGTCCCGTGCGAGGTGTTCGTGCCCCCTACGGGGTCGTTTGGGGTGTGGTTTGGGTTTTCACCCTTTAACGGCTTGTTTTTAACTAAGTGTGATTTTTGCAAATTATCGTCATATTCACAAACCGGGATACCCGGGACTACGCGGTCAGTTTCCTACAAGTTACATTGGTCCCGTGCGAGGTGTTCGTGCCCCCTACGGGGTCGTTTGGGGTGTGGTTTGGGTTTTCACCCTTTAACGGCTTGTTTTTAACTTTTAGTGCTGATTTTTGCAAATTATCGTCATATTCACAAACCGGGAGACCCGGGACTACGCGGTCAGTTCCTACAAGTTACATTGGTCCCGTGCGAGGTGTCCGTGCCCCCTACGGGGTCGTTTGGGGGGTGGTTTGGTTTTTAACCCTTCGACGGCTTGTTTTTAAGTAAGTGTGATTTTTGCAAATTATCGTCATATTCACAAACTGGGAGACCCGGGACTACGCGGTCAGTTCCTACAAGTTACATTGGTCCCGTGCGAGGTGTTCGTGCCCCCTACGGGGTCGTTTGGGGGGTGGTTTGGGTTTTCACCCTTGGACGGCTTGTTTTTAAGTTTAAGTGCTGATTTTTGCAAATTATCGTCATATTCACAAACCGGGAGACCCGGGACTACGCGGTCAGTTCCTACAAGTTACATTGGCCCCGTGCGAGGTGTTCGTGCCCCCTACGGGGTCGTTTGGGGGTGGTTTGGGTTTTCACCCTTCGACGGCTTGTTTTTAAGTTTAAGTGCTGATTTTTGCAAATTATCGTCATATTCACAAACCGGGAGATCCGGGACTACGCGGTCAGTTCCTACAAGTTACAGTGGTCCCGTGCGAGGTGTTTGTGCCCCCTACGGAGTCGTTTGGGGGGTGGTTTGGTTTTTCACCCTTCAACGGCGTGTTTTTAACTAAGTGTGATTTTTACAAATTATCGTCATATTCACAAACCGGGAGACCCGGGACTACGCGGTCAGTTCCTAGAAGTTACATTGGTCCCGTGCGAGATGTTCGTGCCCCCTACGGGGTCGTTTGGGGTGTGGTTTGGGTTTTCACCCTTTAACGGCTTGTTTTTAAGTTTAAGTGCTGATTTTTGCAAATTATCATCATATTCACAAACCGGGAGACCCGGGACTACGCGGTCAGTTCCTACAAGTTACATTGGTCCCGTGCGAGGTGTTCGTGCCCCCTACGGGGTCGTTTGGGGGGTGGTTTGGGTTTTCACCCTTCGACGGCTTGTTATTAACTAAGTGTGATTTTCGAAAATTATCGTCATATTCACAAACCGGGAGACCCGGGACTACGCGGTCAGTTCCTACAAGTTACATTGGTCCCATGCGAGGTGTTCGTGCCCCCTACGGGGTCGTTTGGTGGGTGGTTTGGGTTTTCACCCTTGGACGGCTTGTTTTTAAGTTTAAGTGCTGATTTTTGCAAATTATCGTCATATTCACAAACCGGGAGACCCGGGACTACGCGGTCAGTTCCTACAAGTTACATTGGTCCCGTGCGAGGTGTTCGTTCCCCCTTCGGGGTAATTTGGGGGGTGGTTTGGGATTTCACCCTTTAACGGCTTGTTTTTAAGTTTAAGTGTTGATTTTTGCAAATTATCGTCATATTCACAAACCGGGAGACCCGGGACTACGCGGTCAGTTCCTACAAGTTACAGTGGTCCCGTGCTAGGTGTTCGTGCCCCCTACGGAGTCGTTTGGGGGGTGGTTTGGGTTTTCACCCTTCAACGGCTTATTTTTAACTAAGTGTGATTTTTACAAATTATCGTCATATTCACAAACCGGGAGACCCGGGACTACGCGGTCAGTTCCTACAAGTTACATTGGTCCCGTGCGAGATGTTCGTGCCCTCTACGGGGTCGTTTGGGGTGTGGTTTGGGTTTTCACCCTTTAACGGCTTGTTTTTAAGTTTAAGTGATGATTTTTGCAAATTATCGTCATATTCACAAACCGGGAGACGCGGGACTACGCGGTCAGTACTTACAAGTTACATTGGTCCCGTGCGAGGTGTTCGTGCCCCCTACGGGGTCGTTTGGGGTGTCATTTGGGTTTTCACCCTTTAACGGCTTGTTTTTAAGTTTAAGTGCTGATTTTTGCAAACTATCGTCTTATTCACAAACCGGGAGACCCGAGACGACGCGGTCAGTTCTTACAAGTTACATTGGTCCCGTGCGAGGTGTTCGTGCCCCCTACGGGGTCGTTTGGGGGGTTGTTTGGGTTTTCACCCTTTAACGGCTTGTTTTTAAGTTTAAGTGATGATTTTTGCAAATTATCGTCATATTCACAAACCGGGAGACCCGGGACTACGCGGTTAGTTCCTACAAGTTACATTGGTCCCGTACGAGGTGTTCGTGCCCCCTAAGGGGTCGTTTGGGGGGTGGTTTGGGTTTTCACCCTTCAACGGCTTGTTTTTAAGTAAGTGTGATTTTTGCAAATTATCGTCATATTCACAAACCGGGAGACCCGGGACTACGCGGTCAGTTCCTACAAGTTACATTGGTCCCGTGCGAGGTGTTCGTCCCCCCTACGGGGTCGTTTGGGGGGTGGTTTGGGTTTTCACCCTTTAACGGTTTGTTTTTAAGTTTAAGTGTTGATTTTTGCAAATTATCGTCATATTCACAAACCGGGAGACCCGGGACTATGCGGTCAGTTCCTACAAGTTACACTGGTCCCGTGCGAGGTGTTCGTGCCTCCTACGGGGTCGTTTGGGGGGTGGTTTGGGTATTCACCATTTGACGGCATATTTTTAAGTTTAAGTGTTGATTTGTGCAAATTATCGTCATATTCACAAACCGGGAGACCTGGGACTACGCGGTCAGTTCCTACAAGTTACATTGGTCCCCCTACGGGGTCGTTTGGGGGGTGGTTTGGTTTTTCACCCTTCGACGGCTTGTTTTTAAGTAAGTGTGATTTTTGCAAATTATCGTCATATTCATAAACCGGGAGACCCGGGACTACGCGGTCAGTTCCTATAAGTTACATTGGTCCCGTGCGAGGTGTTCGTGCCCCCTACGGGGTCGTTTGGGGGGTGGTTTGGGTTTTCACCCTTGGACGGCTTGTTTTTAAGTTTAAGTGCTGATTTTTGCAAATTATCGTCATATTCACAAACCGGGAGACCCGGGACTACGCGGTGAGTTCCTACAAGTTACATTGGTCCCGTGCGAGGTGTTCGTGCCCCCTTCGGGGTCGTTTGGGGGGTGGTTTGGGATTTCACCCTTTAACGGCTTGTTTTTAAGTTTAAGTGCTGATTTTTGCAAATTATCGTCACATTCACAAACCGGGAGATCCGGGACTACGCGGTCAGTTCCTACAAGTTACAGTGGTCCCGTGCGAGGTGTTCGTGCCCCCTACGGAGTCGTTTGGGGGGTGGTTTGGGTTTTCACCCTTCAACGGCTTGTTTTTAACTAAGTGTCATTTTTACAAATTATCGTCATATTCACAAACCGGGAGACCCGGGACTACGCGGTCAGTTCCTACAAGTTACATTGATCCCGTGCGAGATGTCCGTGCCCCCTACGGGGTCGTTTGGGGTGTGGTTTGGGTTTTCACCCTTTAACGGCTTGTTTTTAAGTTTAAGTGCTGATTTTTGCAAATTGTCGTCATATTCACAAACCAGGAGACCCGGGACTACGCGGTCAGTTCCTACAAGTTACATTGGTCCCGTGCGAGGTGTTCGTGCCCCTTACGGGGTCGTTTGGGGGGTGGTTTGGGTTTTCACCCTTCGACGGCTTGTTTTTAACTAAGTGTGATTTTTGCAAATTATCGTCATATTCACAAACCGGGAGACCCGTGACTACGCGGTCAGTTCCTACAAGTTACATTGGTCCCGTGCGAGTTGTTCGTCACCCCTACGGGGTCGTTTGGGGTGTGGTTTGGGTTTTCACCCTTTAACGGCTTATTTTTAAGTTTAAGTGCTGATTTTTACAAATTATCATCATATTCACAAATCGGGATGCCCGGGACTACGCGGTCAGTTCCTACAAGTTACATTGGTCCCGTGCGAGCTGTCCGTGCCCCCTACGGAGTCGTTTGGGGGGTGGTTTGGGTTTTCACCCTTCGACGGCTTGTTTTTAACTAAGTGTAATTTTTTCAAATTATCGTCATATTCACAAATCGGGAGACCCGGGACTACGCGGTCAGTTCCTACAAGTTACATTGGTCCCGTGCGAGGTTTTCGTGCCCCCTACGGGGTCGTTTGGGGTGTGGTTTGGGTTTTCACCCTTTAACGGCTTGTTTTTAACTAAGTGTGATTTTTGCAAATTATCGTCATATTCACAAACCGGGAGACCCGGGACTACGCGGTCAGTTTCCTACAAGTTACATTGGTCCCGTGCGAGGTGTTCGTGCCCCCTACGGGGTCGTTTGGGGTGTGGTTTTGGTTTTCACCCTTTAACGGCTTGTTTTTAAGTTTAAGTGCTGATTTTTGCAAATTATCGTCATATTCACAAACCGGGAGACCCGGGACTACGCGGTCAGTTCCTACAAGTTACATTGGTCCCGTGCGAGGTGTTCGTGCCCCCTACGGGGTCGTTTGGGGGGTGGTTTGGTTTTTAACCCTTCGACGGCTTGTTTTTAAGTAAGTGTGATTTTTCCAAATTATCGTCATATTCACAAACTGGGAGACCCGGGACTACGCGGTCAGTTCCTACAAGTTACATTGGCCCCGTGCGAGGTGTTCGTGCCCCCTACGGGGTCGTTTGGGGGTGGTTTGGGTTTTCACCCTTCGACGGCTTGTTTTTAAGTTTAAGTGCTGATTTTTGCAAATTATCGTCATATTCACAAACCGGGAGATCCGGGACTACGCGGTCAGTTCCTACAAGTTACAGTGGTCCCGTGCGAGGTGTTTGTGCCCCCTACGGAGTCGTTTGGGGGGTGGTTTGGTTTTTCACCCTTCAACGGCGTGTTTTTATCTAAGTGTGATTTTTACAAATTATCGTCATATTCACTAACCGGGAGACCCGGGACTACGCGGTCAGTTCCTAGAAGTTACATTGGTCCCGTGCGAGATGTTCGTGCCCCCTACGGGGTCGTTTGGGGTGTGGTTTGGGTTTTCACCCTTTAACGGCTTGTTTTTAAGTTTAAGTGCTGATTTTTGCAAATTATCATCATATTCACAAACCGGGAGACCCGGGACTACGCGGTCAGTTCCTACAAGTTACATTGGTCCCGTGCGAGGTGTTCGTGCCCCCTACGGGGTCGTTTGGGGGGTGGTTTGGGTTTTCACCCTTCGACGGCTTGTTATTAACTAAGTGTGATTTTCGAAAATTATCGTCATATTCACAAACCGGGAGACCCGGGACTACGCGGTCAGTTCCTACAACTTACATTGGTCCCGTGCGAGTGGTTCGTCCCCCCTACGGGGTCGTTTGGGGTGTGGTTTGGGTTTTCACCCTTTAACGGCTTATTTTTAAGTTTAAGTGCTGATTTTTGCAAATTATCGTCATATTCACAAACCGGGAGACCCGGGACTACGCGGTCAGTTCCTACAAGTTACATTAGTCCCGTGCGAGGTGTTCGTGCCCCCTACGGGATCGTTTGGGGGGTGGTTTGGGTTTTCACCCTTCGACGGCTTGTTTTTAAGTTTAAGTGCTGATTTTTGCAAATTATCGTCATATTCACAAACCGGGAGACCCGGGACTACGCGGTCAGTTCCTACAAGTTACATTGGTCCCGTGCGAGGTGTTCGTGCCCCCTACGGGGTCGTTTGGGGGGTGGTTTGGGTTTTCACCCTATAACGGCTTGTTTTTAAGTCTAAGTGCTTATTTTTACAAATTATCGTCATATTTACAAATCGGGATGCCCGGGACTACGCGGTCAGTTCGTACAAGTTACATTAGTCCCGTGCGAGTTGTCCGTGCCCCCTACGGAGTCGTTTGGGGGGTGGTTTGGGTTTTCACCCTTCGACGGCTTGTTTTTAACTAAGTGTGATTTTTGCAAATTATCGTCATATTCACAAACCGGGAGACCCGGGACTACGCGGTCAGTTCCTACAAGTTACATTGGTCCCGTGCGAGGTGTTCGTGCCCCCTACGGGGTCGTTTGGGGTGTGGTTTGGGTTTTCACCCTTTAACGGCTTGTTTTTAACTAAGTGTGATTTTTGCAAATTATCGTCATATTCACAAACCGGGAGACCCGGGACTACGCGGTCAGTTCCTACAAGTTACATTGGTCCCGTGCGAGGTGTTCGTGCCCCCTTCGGGGTCGTTTGGGGGGTGGTTTGGGTTTTCACCCTTCGACGGCTTGTTTTTAACTAAGTGTGATTTTTGCAAATTATCGTCATATTCACAAACCGGGAGACCCGGGACTACGCGGTCAGTTCTTACAAGTTACATTGGTCCCGTGCGAGGTGTTCGTGCCCCCTACGTTGTCGTTTGGGGGGTGGTTTGGGTTTTCACCATTTAACGGCTTGTTTTTAAGTTTAAGTGCTGATTTTTGCAAATTATCGTCATATTCACAAACCGGGAGACCCGGGACTACGCGGTCAGTTCCTACAAGTTACATTGGTCCCGTGCGAGGTGTTCGTGCCCCCTACGGGGTCGTTTGGGGGGTGGTTTGGTTTTTAACCCTTCGACGGCTTGTTTTTAAGTAAGTGTGATTTTTGTAAATTATCGTCATATTCACAAACCGGGAGACCCGGGACTACGCAGTCAGTTCCTACAAGTTACATTGGTCCCATGCGAGGTGTTCGTGCCCCCTACGGGGTCGTTTGGTGGGTGGTTTGGGTTTTCACCCTTGGACGGCTTGTTTTTAAGTTTAAGTGCTGATTTTTGCAAATTATCGTCATATTCACAAACCGGGAGACCCGGGACTACGCGGTCAGTTCCTACAAGTTACATTGGTCCCGTGCGAGGTGTTCGTGCCCCCTACGGGGTCGTTTGGGGTGTGGTTTGGGTTTTCACCCTTTAACGGCTTGTTTTTAAGTTTAAGTGCTGATTTTTGCAAATTGTCGTCATATTCACAAACCAGGAGACCCGGGACTACGCGGTCAGTTCCTACAAGTTACATTGGTCCCGTGCGAGGTGTTCGTGCCCCCTACGGGGTCGTTTGGGGGGTGGTTTGGGTTTTCACCCTTCGACGGCTTGTTTTTAACTAAGTGTGATTTTTGCAAATTATCGTCATATTCACAAACCGGGAGACCCGGGACTACGCGGTCAGTTCCTACAAGTTACATTGGTCCCGTGCGAGTTGTTCGTCACCCCTACGGGGTCGTTGGGGTGTGGTTTGGGTTTTCACCCTTTAACGGCTTATTTTTAAGTTTAAGTGCTGATTTTTACAAATTATCGTCATATTCACAAATCGGGATGCCCGGGACTACGCGGTCAGTTCCTACAAGTTACATTGGTCCCGTGCGAGCTGTCCGTGCCCCCTACGAAGTCGTTTGGGGGGTGGTTTGGGTTTTCACCCTTCGACGGCTTGTTTTTAACTAAGTGTAATTTTTTCAAATTATCGTCATATTCACAAATCGGGAGACCCGGGACTACGCGGTCAGTTCCTACAAGTTACATTGGTCCCGTGCGAGGTTTTCGTGCCCCCTACGGGGTCGTTTGGGGTGTGGTTTGGGTTTTCACCCTTTAACGGCTTGTTTTTAACTAAGTGTGATTTCTGCAAATTATCGTCATATTCACAAACCGGGAGACCCGGGACTACGCGGTCAGTTTCCTACAAGTTACATTGGTCCCGTGCGAGGTGTTCGTGCCCCTACGGGGTCGTTTGGGGTGTGGTTTGGGTTTTCACCCTTTAACGGCTTGTTTTTAAGTTTAAGTGCTGATTTTTGCAAATTATCGTCATATTCACAAACCGGGAGACCCGGGACTACGCGGTCAGTTCCTACAAGTTACATTGGTCCCGTGCGAGGTGTTCGTGCCCCCTACGGGGTCGTTTGGGGGGTGGTTTGGTTTTTAACCCTTCGACGGCTTGTTTTTAAGTAAGTGTGATTTTTGCAAATTATCGTCATATTCACAAACTGGGAGACCCGGGACTACGCGGTCAGTTCCTACAAGTTACATTGGCCCCGTGCGAGGTGTTCGTGCCCCCTACGGGGTCGTTTGGGGGTGGTTTGGGTTTTCACCCTTCGACGGCTTGTTTTTAAGTTTAAGTGCTGATTTTTGCAAATTATCGTCATATTCACAAACCGGGAGATCCGGGACTACGCGGTCAGTTCCTACAAGTTACAGTGGTCCCGTGCGAGGTGTTTGTGCCCCATACGGAGTCGTTTGGGGGGTGGTTTGGTTTTTCACCCTTCAACGGCGTGTTTTTATCTAAGTGTGATTTTTACAAATTATCGTCATATTCACTAACCGGGAGACCCGGGACTACGCGGTCAGTTCCTAGAAGTTACATTGGTCCCGTGCGAGATGTTCGTGCCCCCTACGGGGTCGTTTGGGGTGTGGTTTGGGTTTTCACCCTTTAACGGCTTGTTTTTAAGTTTAAGTGCTGATTTTTGCAAATTATCATCATATTCACAAACCGGGAGACCCGGGACTACGCGGTCAGTTCCTACAAGTTACATTGGTCCCGTGCGAGGTGTTCGTGCCCCCTACGGGGTCGTTTGGGGGGTGGTTTGGGTTTTCACCCTTCGACGGCTTGTTATTAACTAAGTGTGATTTTCGAAAATTATCGTCATATTCACAAACCGGGAGACCCGGGACTACGCGGTCAGTTCCTACAAGTTACATTGGTCCCGTGCGAGTGGTTCGTCCCCCCTACGGGGTCGTTTGGGGTGTGGTTTGGGTTTTCACCCTTTAACGGCTTATTTTTAAGTTTAAGTGCTGAGTTTTGCAAATTATCGTCATATTCACAAACCGGGAGACCCGGGACTACGCGGTCAGTTCCTACAAGTTACATTAGTCCCGTGCGAGGTGTTCGTGCCCCCTACGGGATCGTTTGGGGGGTGGTTTGGGTTTTCACCCTTCGACGGCTTGTTTTTAAGTTTAAGTGCTGATTTTTGCAAATTATCATCATATTCACAAACCGGGAGACCCGGGACTACGCGGTCAGTTCCTACAAGTTACATTGGTCCCGTGCGAGGTGTTCGTGCCCCCTACGGGGTCGTTTGCGGGGTGGTTTGGGTTTTCACCCTATAACGGCTTGTTTTTAAGTCTAAGTGCTGATTTTTACAAATTATCGTCATATTCACAAATCGGGATGCCCGGGACTACGCGGTCAGTTCGTACAAGTTACATTAGTCCCGTGCGAGTTGTCCGTGCCCCCTACGGAGTCGTTTGGGGGGTGGTTTGGGTTTTCACCCTTCGACGGCTTGTTTTTAACTAAGTGTGATTTTTGCAAATTATCGTCATATTCACAAACCGGGAGACCCGGGACTACGCGGTCAGTTCCTACAAGTTACATTGGTCCCGTGCGAGGTGTTCGTGCCCCCTACGGGGTCGTTTGGGGTGTGGTTTGGGTTTTCACCCTTTAACGGCTTGTTTTTAACTAAGTGTGATTTTTGCAAATTATCGTCATATTCACAAACCGGGAGACCCGGGACTACGCGGTCAGTTCCTACAAGTTACATTGGTCCCGTGCGAGGTGTTCGTGCCCCCTACGGGGTCGTTTGGGGGGTGGTTTGGGTTTTCACCCTTCGACGGCTTGTTTTTAACTAAGTGTGATTTTTGCAAATTATCGTCATATTCACAAACCGGGAGACCCGGGACTACGCGGTCAGTTCTTACAAGTTACATTGGTCCCGTGCGAGGTGTTCGTGCCCCCTACGTTGTCGTTTGGGGGGTGGTTTGGGTTTTCACCATTTAACGGCTTGTTTTTAAGTTTAAGTGCTGATTTTTGCAAATTATCGTCATATTCACAAACCGGGAGACCCGGGACTACGCGGTCAGTTCCTACAAGTTACATTGGTCCCGTGCGAGGTGTTCGTGCCCCCCACGGGGTCGTTTGGGGGGTGGTTTGGTTTTTAACCCTTCGACGGCTTGTTTTTAAGTAAGTGTGATTTTTGTAAATTATCGTCATATTCACAAACCGGGAGACCCGGGACTACGCAGTCAGTCCCTACAAGTTACATTGGTCCCATGCGAGGTGTTCGTGCCCCCTACGGGGTCGTTTGGTGGGTGGTTTGGGTTTTCACCCTTGGACGGCTTGTTTTTAAGTTTAAGTGCTGATTTTTGCAAATTATCGTCATATTCACAAACCGGGAGACCCGGGACTACGCGGTCAGTTCCTACAAGTTACATTGGTCCCGTGCGAGGTGTTCGTGCCCCCTTCGGGGTCGTTTGGGGGGTGGTTTGGGATTTCACCCTTTAACGGCTTGTTTTTAAGTTTAAGTGTTGATTTTTGCAAATTATCGTCATATTCACAAACCGGGAGACCCGGGACTACGCGGTCAGTTCCTACAAGTTACAGTGGTCCCGTGCTAGGTGTTCGTGCCCCCTACGGAGTCGTTTGGGGGGTGATTTGGGTTTTCACCCTTCAACGGCTTATTTTTAACTAAGTGTAATTTTTACAAATTATCGTCATATTCACAAACCGGGAGACCCGGGACTACGCGGTCAGTTCCTACAAGTTACATTGGTCCCGTGCGAGATGTTCGTGCCCTCTACGGGGTCGTTTGGGGTGTGGTTTGGGTTTTCACCCTTTAACGGCTTGTTTTTAAGTTTAAGTGATGATTTTTGCAAATTATCGTCATATTCACAAACCGGGAGACCCGGGACTACGCGGTCAGTACTTACAAGTTACATTGGTCCCGTGCGAGGTGTTCGTGCCCCCTACGGGGTCGTTTGGGGGGTTGTTTGGGTTTTCACCCTTTAACGGCTTGTTTTTAAGTTTAAGTGCTGATTTTTGCAAACTATCGTCATATTCACAAATCGGGAGACCCGGGACTACGCGGTCAGTTCCTACAAGTTACATTTGTCCCGTGCGAGGTGTTCGTGCCCCCTACGGGGTTGTTTGGGGTGTGGTTGGGGTTTTCACCCTTCGACGACTTGTTTTTAAGTAAGTGTGATTTTTGCAAATTATCGTCATATTCACAAACCGGGAGACCCGGGACTACGCGGTCAGTTTCCTACAAGTTACATTGGTCCCGTGCGAGGTGTTCGTGTCCCCTACGGGGTCGTTTGGGGTGTGGTTTGGGTTTTCACCCTTTAACGGCTTGTTTTTAAGTTTAAGTGCTGATTTTTTCAAATTATCGTCATATTCACAAACCGGGAGACCCGGGACTACGCGGTCAGTTCCTACAAGTTACATTGGTCCCGTGCGAGGTGTTCGTGCCCCCTACGGGGTCGTTTGGGGGGTGGTTTGGTTTTTAACCCTTCGACGGCTTGTTTTTAAGTAAGTGTGATTTTTGCAAATTATCGTCATATTCACAAACTGGGAGACCCGGGACTACGCGGTCAGTTCCTACAAGTTACATTGGTCCCGTGCGAGGTGTTCGTGCCCCCTACGGGGTCGTTTGGGGGGTGGTTTGGGTTTTCACCCTTGGACGGCTTGTTTTTAAGTTTAAGTGCTGATTTTTGCATATTATCGTCATATTCACAAACCGGGAGACCCGGGACTACGCGGTCAGTTCCTACAAGTTACATTGGCCCCGTGCGAGGTGTTCGTGCCCCCTACGGGGTCGTTTGGGGGTGGTTTGGGTTTTCACCCTTCGACGGCTTGTTTTTAAGTTTAAGTGCTGATTTTTGCAAATTATCGTCATATTCACAAACCGGGAGATCCGGGACTACGCGGTCAGTTCCTACAAGTTACAGTGGTCCCGTGCGAGGTGTTTGTGCCTCCTACGGAGTCGTTTGGGGGGTGGTTTGGTTTTTCACCCTTCAATGGCGTGTTTTTAACTAAGTGTGATTTTTACAAATTATCGTCATATTCACTAACCGGGAGACCCGGGACTACGCGGTCAGTTCCTAGAAGTTACATTGGTCCCGTGCGAGATGTTCGTGCCCCCTACGGGGTCGTTTGGGGTGTGGTTTGGGTTTTCACCCTTTAACGGCTTGTTTTTAAGTTTAAGTGCTGATTTTTGCAAATTATCATCATATTCACAAACCGGGAGACCCGGGACTACGCGGTCAGTTCCTACAAGTTACATTGGTCCCGTGCGAGGTGTTCGTGCCCCCCTACGGGGTCGTTTGGGGGGTGGTTTGGGTTTTCACCAATCGACGGCTTGTTATTAACTAAGTGTGATTTTCGAAAATTATCGTCATATTCACAAACCGGGAGACCCGGGACTACGCGTTCAGTTCCTACAAGTTACATTGGTCCCGTGCGAGTGGTTCGTCCCCCCTACGGGGTCGTTTGGGGTGTGGTTTGGGTTTTCACCCTTTAACGGCTTATTTTTAAGTTTAAGTGCTGATTTTTGCAAATTATCGTCATATTCACAAACCGGGAGACCCGGGACTACGCGGTCAGTTCCTACAAGTTACATTAGTCCCGTGCGAGGTGTTCGTGCCCCCTACGGGGTCGTTTGGGGGGTGGTTTGGGTTTTCACCCTTCGACGGCTTGTTTTTAAGTTTAAGTGCTGATTTTTGCAAATTATCATCATATTCACAAACCGGGAGACCCGGGACTACGCGGTCAGTTCCTACAAGTTACATTGGTCCCGTGCGAGGTGTTCGTGCCCCCTACGGGGTCGTTTGGGGGGTGGTTTGGGTTTTCACCCTATAACGGCTTGTTTTTAAGTCTAAGTGCTGATTTTTACAAATTATCGTCATATTCACAAATCGGGATGCCCGGGACTACGCGGTCAGTTCGTACAAGTTACATTAGTCCCGTGCGAGTTGTCCGTGCCCCCTACGGAGTCGTTTGGGGGGTGGTTTGGGTTTTCACCCTTCGACGGCTTGTTTTAACTAAGTGTGATTTTGCAAATTATCGTCATATTCACAAACCGGGAGACCCGGGACTACGCGGTCAGTTCCTACAAGTTACATTGGTCCCGTGCGAGGTGTTCGTGCCCCCTACGGGGTCGTTTGGGGTGTGGTTTGGGTTTTCACCCTTTAACGGCTTGTTTTTAACTAAGTGTGATTTTTGCAAATTATCGTCATAATCACAAACCGGGAGACCCGGGACTACGCGGTCAGTTCCTACAAGTTACATTGGTCCCGTGCGAGGTGTTCGTGCCCCCTACGGGGTCGTTTGGGGGGTGGTTTGGGTTTTCACCCTTTAACGGCTTGTTTTTAAGTTTAAGTGCTGATTTTTGCAAATTATCGTCATATTCACAAACCGGGAGACCCGGACTACGCGGTCAGTTCTTACAAGTTACATTGGTCCCGTGCGAGGTGTTCGTGCCCCCTACGTTGTCGTTTGGGGGGTGGTTTGGGTTTTCACCATTTAACGCTTGTTTTTAAGTTTAAGTGCTAATTTTTGCAAATTATCGTCATATTCACAAACCGGGAGACCCGGGACTACGCGGTCAGTTCCTACAAGTTACATTGGTCCCGTGCGAGGTGTTCGTGCCCCTACGGGGTCGTTTGGGGGGTGGTTTGGTTTTTAACCCTTCGACGGCTTGTTTTTAAGTAAGTGTGATTTTTGTAAATTATCGTCATATTCACAAACCGGGAGACCCGGGACTACGCAGTCAGTTCCTACAAGTTACATTGGTCCCATGCGAGGTGTTCGTGCCCCCTACGGGGTCGTTTGGTGGGTGGTTTGGGTTTTCACCCTTGGACGGCTTGTTTTTAAGTTTAAGTGCTGATTTTTGCAAATTATCGTCATATTCACAAACCGGGAGACCGGGACTACGCGGTCAGTTCCTACAAGTTACATTGGTCCCGTGCGAGGTGTTCGTGCCCCTTCGGGGTCGTTTGGGGGGTGGTTGGGATTTCACCCTTTAACGGCTTGTTTTTAAGTTTAAGTGTTGATTTTTGCAAATTATCGTCATATTCACAAACCGGGAGACCCGGGACTACGCGGTCAGTTCCTACAAGTTACAGTGGTCCCGTGCTAGGTGTTCGTGCCCCCTACGGAGTCGTTTGGGGGGTGGTTTGGGTTTTTCACCCTTCAACGGCTTATTTTTAACTAAGTGTGATTTTTACAAATTATCGTCATATTCACAAACCGGAGACCCGGGACTACGCGGTCAGTTCTTACAAGTTACATTGGTCCCGTGCGAGATGTTCGTGCCCTCTACGGGGTCCGTTTGGGGTGTGGTTTGGGTTTTCACCCTTTAACGGCTTGTTTTTTAAGTTTAAGTGATGATTTTTGCAAATTATCGTCATATTCACAAACCGGGAGACCCGGGACTACGCGGTCAGTACTTACAAGTTACATTGGTCCCGTGCGAGGTGTTCGTGCCCCCTACGGGGTCGTTTGGGGGGTTGTTTGGGTTTTCACCCTTTAACGGCTTGTTTTTAAGTTAAGTGCTGATTTTTGCAAACTATCGTCATATTCACAAACCGGGAGACCCGGGACTACGCGGTCAGTTCCTACAAGTTACATTGGTCCCGTGCGAGGTGTTCGTGCCCCCTACGGGGTTGTTTGGGGGTGTGGTTGGGGTTTTCACCCTTCGACGGCTTGTTTTTAAGTAAGTGTGATTTTTGCAAATTATCGTCATATTCACAAACCGGGAGACCCGGGACTACGCGGTCAGTTTCCTATAAGTTACATTGGTCCCGTGCGAGGTGTTCGTGTCCCCTACGGGGTCGTTTGGGGTGTGGTTTGGGTTTTCACCCTTTAACGGCTTGTTTTTAAGTTTAAGTGCTGATTTTTGCAAATTATCGTCATATTCACAAACCGGGAGACCCGGGACTACGCGGTCAGTTCCTACAAGTTACATTGGTCCCGTGCGAGGTGTTCGTGCCCCCTACGGGGTCGTTTGGGGGGTGGTTTGGTTTTTAACGCTTCGACGGCTTGTTTTTAAGTAAGTGTGATTTTTGCAAATTATCGTCATATTCACAAACTGGGAGACCCGGGACTACGCGGTCAGTTCCTACAAGTTACATTGGTCCCGTGCGAGGTGTTCGTGCCCCCTACGGGGTCGTTTGGGGGGTGGTTTGGGTTTTCACCCTTGGACGGCTTGTTTTTAAGTTTAAGTGCTGATTTTTGCAAATTATCGTCATATTCACAAACCGGGAGACCCGGGACTACGCGGTCAGTACTTACAAGTTACATTGGTCCCGTGCGAGGTGTTCGTGCCCCCTACGGGGTCGTTTGGGGGGTTGTTTGGGTTTTCACCCTTTAACGGCTTGTTTTTAAGTTTAAGTGCTGATTTTTGCAAACTATCGTCATATTCACAAACCGGGAGACCCGGGACTACGCGGTCAGTTCCTACAAGTTACATTGGTCCCGTGCGAGGTGTTCGTGCCCCCTACGGGGTTGTTTGGGGTGTGGTTGGGGTTTTCACCCTTCGACGGCTTGTTTTTAAGTAAGTGTGATTTTTGCAAATTATCGTCATATTCACAAACCGGGAGACCCGGGACTACGCGGTCAGTTTCCTATAAGTTACATTGGTCCCGTGCGAGGTGTTCGTGTCCCCTACGGGGTCGTTTGGGGTGTGGTTTGGGTTTTCACCCTTTAACGGCTTGTTTTTAAGTTTAAGTGCTGATTTTTGCAAATTATCGTCATATTCACAAACCGGGAGACCCGGGACTACGCGGTCAGTTCCTACAAGTTACATTAGTCCCGTGCGAGTTGTGCGTGCCCCCTACGGAGTCGTTTGGGGGGTGGTTTGGGTTTTCACCCTTCGACGGCTTGTTTTTAACTAAGTGTGATTTTTGCAAATTATCGTCATATTCACAAACCGGGAGACCCGGGACTACGCGGTCAGTTCCTACAAGTTACATTGGTCCCGTGCGAGGTGTTCGTGCCCCCTACGGGGTCGTTTGGGGTGTGGTTTGGGTTTTCACCCTTTAACGGCTTGTTTTTAACTAAGTGTGATTTTTGCAAATTATCGTCATATTCACAAACCGGGAGACCCGGGACTACGCGGTCAGTTCCTACAAGTTACATTGGTCCCGTGCGAGGTGTTCGTGCCCCCTACGGGGTCGTTTGGGGGGTGGTTTGGGTTTTCACCCTTTAACGGCTTGTTTTTAAGTTTAAGTGCTGATTTTTGCAAATTATCGTCATATTCACAAACCGGGAGACCCGGGACTACGCGGTCAGTTCTTACAAGTTACATTGGTCCCGTGCGAGGTGTTCGTGCCCCCTACGTTGTCGTTTGGGGGGTGGTTTGGGTTTTCACCATTTAACGGCTTGTTTTTAAGTTTAAGTGCTAATTTTTGCAAATTATCGTCATATTCACAAACCGGGAGACCCGGGACTACGCGGTCAGTTCCTACAAGTTACATTGGTCCCGTGCGAGGTGTTCGTGCCCCCTACGGGGTCGTTTGGGGGGTGGTTTGGTTTTTAACCCTTCGACGGCTTGTTTTTAAGTAAGTGTGATTTTTGTAAATTATCGTCATATTCACAAACCGGGAGACCCGGGACTACGCAGTCAGTTCCTACAAGTTACATTGGTCCCATGCGAGGTGTTCGTGCCCCCTACGGGGTCGTTTGGTGGGTGGTTTGGGTTTTCACCCTTGGACGGCTTGTTTTTAAGTTTAAGTGCTGATTTTTGCAAATTATCGTCATATTCACAAACCGGGAGACCCGGGACTACGCGGTCAGTTCCTACAAGTTACATTGGTCCCGTGCGAGGTGTTCGTGCCCCCTTCGGGGTCGTTTGGGGGGTGGTTTGGGATTTCACCCTTTAACGGCTTGTTTTTAAGTTTAAGTGTTGATTTTTGCAAATTATCGTCATATTCACAAACCGGGAGACCCGGGACTACGCGGTCAGTTCCTACAAGTTACAGTGGTCCCGTGCTAGGTGTTCGTGCCCCCTACGGAGTCGTTTGGGGGGTGGTTTGGGTTTTCACCCTTCAACGGCTTATTTTTAACTAAGTGTGATTTTTACAAATTATCGTCATATTCACAAACCGGGAGACCCGGGACTACGCGGTCAGTTCCTACAAGTTACATTGGTCCCGTGCGAGATGTTCGTGCCCTCTACGGGGTCGTTTGGGGTGTGGTTTGGGTTTTCACCCTTTAACGGCTTGTTTTTAAGTTTAAGTGATGATTTTTGCAAATTATCGTCATATTCAAAAACCGGGAGACCCGGGACTACGCGGTCAGTACTTACAAGTTACATTGGTCCCGTGCGAGGTGTTCGTGCCCCCTACGGGGTCGTTTGGGGGGTTGTTTGGGTTTTCACCCTTTAACGGCTTGTTTTTAAGTTTAAGTGCTGATTTTTGCAAACTATCGTCATATTCACAAACCGGGAGACCCGGGACTACGCGGTCAGTTCCTACAAGTTACATTGGTCCCGTGCGAGGTGTTCGTGCCCCCTACGGGGTTGTTTGGGGTGTGGTTGGGGTTTTCACCCTTCGACGGCTTGTTTTTAAGTAAGTGTGATTTTTGCAAATTATCGTCATATTCACAAACCGGGAGACCCGGGACTACGCGGTCAGTTTCCTATAAGTTACATTGGTCCCGTGCGAGGTGTTCGTGTCCCCTACGGGGTCGTTTGGGGTGTGGTTTGGGTTTTCACCCTTTAACGGCTTGTTTTTAAGTTTAAGTGCTGATTTTTGCAAATTATCGTCATATTCACAAACCGGGAGACCCGGGACTACGCGGTCAGTTCCTACAAGTTACATTGGTCCCGTGCGAGGTGTTCGTGCCCCCTACGGGGTCGTTTGGGGGGTGGTTTGGTTTTTAACGCTTCGACGGCTTGTTTTTAAGTAAGTGTGATTTTTGCAAATTATCTTCATATTCACAAACTGGGAGACCCGGGACTACGCGGTCAGTTCCTACAAGTTACATTGGTCCCGTGCGAGGTGTTCGTGCCCCCTACGGGGTCGTTTGGGGGGTGGTTTGGGTTTTCACCCTTGGACGGCTTGTTTTTAAGTTTAAGTGCTGATTTTTGCAAATTATCGTCATATTCACAAACCGGGAGACCCGGGACTACGCGGTCAGTTCCTACAAGTTACATTGGCCCCATGCGAGGTGTTCGTGCCCCCTACGGGTTCGTTTGGGGGTGGTTTGGGTTTTCACCCTTCGACGGCTTGTTTTTAAGTTTAAGTGCTGATTTTTGCAAATTATCGTCATATTCACAAACCGGGAGATCCGGGACTACGCGGTCAGTTCCTACAAGTTACAGTGGTCCCGTGCGAGGTGTTTGTGCCCCCTACGGAGTCGTTTGGGGGGTGGTTTGGTTTTTCACCCTTCAACGGCGTGTTTTTAACTAAGTGTGATTTTTACAAATTATCGTCATATTCACTAACCGGGAGACCCGGGACTACGCGGTCAGTTCCTAGAAGTTACATTGGTCCCGTGCGAGATGTTCGTGCCCCCTACGGGGTCGTTTGGGGTGTGGTTTGGGTTTTCACCCTTTAACGGCTTGTTTTTAAGTTTAAGTGCTGATTTTTGCAAATTATCATCATATTCACAAACCGGGAGACCCGGGACTACGCGGTCAGTTCCTACAAGTTACATTGGTCCCGTGCGAGGTGTTCGTGCCCCCTACGGGGTCGTTTGGGGGGTGGTTTGGGTTTTCACCAATCGACGGCTTGTTATTAACTAAGTGTGATTTTCGAAAATTATCGTCATATTCACAAACCGGGAGACCCGGGACTACGCGGTCAGTTCCTACAAGTTACATTGGTCCCGTGCGAGTGGTTCGTCCCCCCTACGGGGTCGTTTGGGGTGTGGTTTGGGTTTTCACCCTTTAACGGCTTATTTTTAAGTTTAAGTGCTGATTTTTGCAAATTATCGTCATATTCACAAACCGGGAGACCCGGGACTACGCGGTCAGTTCCTACAAGTTACATTAGTCCCGTGCGAGGTGTTCGTGCCCCCTACGGGGTCGTTTGGGGGGTGGTTTGGGTTTTCACCCTTCGACGGCTTGTTTTTAAGTTTAAGTGCTGATTTTTGCAAATTATCGTCATATTCAGAAACCGGGAGACCCGGGACTACAAGGTCAGTTCCTACAAGTTACATTGGTCCCGTGCGAGGTGTTCGTGCCCCCTACGGGGTCGTTTGGGGGGTGGTTTGGGTTTTCACCCTATAACGGCTTGTTTTTAAGTCTAAGTGCTGATTTTTACAAATTATCGTCATATTCACAAATCGGGATGCCCGGGACTACGCGGTCAGTTCGTACAAGTTACATTAGTCCCGTGCGAGGTGTCCGTGCCCCCTACGGAGTCGTTTGGGGGGTGGTTTGGGTTTTCACCCTTCGACGGCTTGTTTTTAACTAAGTGTGATTTTTGCAAATTATCGTCATATTCACAAACCGGGAGACCCGGGACTACGCGGTCAGTTCCTACAAGTTACATTGGTCCCGTGCGAGGTGTTCGTGCCCCCTACGGGGTCGTTTGGGGTGTGGTTTGGGTTTTCACCCTTTAACGGCTTGTTTTTAACTAAGTGTGATTTTTGCAAATTATCGTCATATTCACAAACCGGGAGACCCGGGACTACGCGGTCAGTTCCTACAAGTTACATTGGTCCCGTGCGAGGTGTTCGTGCCCCCTACGGGGTCGTTTGGGGGGTGGTTTGGGTTTTCACCCTTCGACGGCTTGTTTTTAACTAAGTGTGATTTTTGCAAATTATCGTCATATTCACAAACCGGGAGACCCGGGACTACGCGGTCAGTTCCTACAAGTTACATTGGTCCCGTGCGAGTGGTTCGTCCCCCCTACGGGGTCGTTTGGGGTGTGGTTTGGGTTTTCACCCTTTAACGGCTTATTTTTAAGTTTAAGTGCTGATTTTTGCAAATTATCGTCATATTCACAAACCGGGAGACCCGGGACTACGCGGTCAGTTCCTACAAGTTACATTAGTCCCGTGCGAGGTGTTCGTGCCCCCTACGGGGTCGTTTGGGGGTGGTTTGGGTTTTCACCCTTCGACGGCTTGTTTTTAAGTTTAAGTGCTGATTTTTGCAAATTATCGTCATATTCAGAAATCGGGAGACCCGGGACTACAAGGTCAGTTCCTACAAGTTACATTGGTCCCGTGCGAGGTGTTCGTGCCCCCTACGGGGTCGTTTGGGGGGTGGTTTGGGTTTTCACCCTATAACGGCTTGTTTTTAAGTCTAAGTGCTGATTTTTACAAATTATCGTCATATTCACAAATCGGGATGCCCGGGACTACGCGGTCAGTTCGTACAAGTTACATTAGTCCCGTGCGAGGTGTCCGTGCCCCCTACGGAGTCGTTTGGGGGGTGGTTTGGGTTTTCACCCTTCGACGGCTTGTTTTTAACTAAGTGTGATTTTTGCAAATTATCGTCATATTCACAAACCGGGAGACCCGGGACTACGCGGTCAGTTCCTACAAGTTACATTGGTCCCGTGCGAGGTGTTCGTGCCCCCTACGGGGTCGTTTGGGGTGTGGTTTGGGTTTTCACCCTTTAACGGCTTGTTTTTAACTAAGTGTGATTTTTGCAAATTATCGTCATATTCACAAACCGGGAGACCCGGTACTACGCGGTCAGTTCCTACAAGTTACATTGGTCCCGTGCGAGTTGTTCGTGCCCCCTACGGGGTCGTTTGGGGGGTGGTTTGGGTTTTCACCCTTCGACGGCTTGTTTTTAACTAAGTGTGATTTTTGCAAATTATCGTCATATTCACAAACCGGGAGACCCGGGACTACGCGGTCAGTTCTTACAAGTTACATTGGTCCCGTGCGAGGTGTTCGTGCCCCCTACGGTGTCGTTTGGGGGGTGTTTTGGGTTTTCACCATTTAACGGCTTGTTTTTAAGTTTAAGTGCTGATTTTTGCAAATTATCGTCATATTCACAAACCGGGAGACCCGGGACTACGCGGTCAGTTCCTACAAGTTACATTGGTCCCGTGCGAGGTGTTCGTGCCCCCTACGGGGTCGTTTGGGGGGTGGTTTGGTTTTTAACCCTTCGACGGCTTGTTTTTAAGTAAGTGTGATTTTTGTAAATTATCGTCATATTCACAAACCGGGAGACCCGGGACTACGCAGTCAGTTCCTACAAGTTACATTGGTCCCATGCGAGGTGTTCGTGCCCCCTACGGGGTCGTTTCGTGGGTGGTTTGGGTTTTCACCCTTGGACGGCTTGTTTTTAAGTTTAAGTGCTGATTTTTGCAAATTATCGTCATATTCACAAACCGGGAGACCCGGGACTACGCGGTCAGTTCCTACAAGTTACATTGGTCCCGTGCGAGGTGTTCGTGCCCCCTTCGGGGTCGTTTGGGGGGTGGTTTGGGATTTCACCCTTTAACGGCTTGTTTTTAAGTTTAAGTGTTGATTTTTGCAAATTATCGTCATATTCACAAACCGGGAGACCCGGGACTACGCGGTCAGTTCCTACAAGTTACAGTGGTCCCGTGCTAGGTGTTCGTGCCCCCTACGGAGTCGTTTGGGGGGTGGTTTGGGTTTTCACCCTTCAACGGCTTATTTTTAACTAAGTGTGATTTTTACAAATTATCGTCATATTCACAAACCGGGAGACCCGGGACTACGCGGTCAGTTCCTACAAGTTACATTGGTCCCGTGCGAGATGTTCGTGCCCTCTACGGGGTCGTTTGGGGTGTGGTTTGGGTTTTCACCCTTTAACGGCTTGTTTTTAAGTTTAAGTGATGATTTTTGCAAATTATCGTCATATTCACAAACCGGGAGACCCGGGACTACGCGGTCAGTACTTACAAGTTACATTGGTCCCGTGCGAGGTGTTCGTGCCCCCTACGGGGTCGTTTGGGGGGTTGTTTGGGTTTTCACCCTTTAACGGCTTGTTTTTAAGTTTAAGTGCTGATTTTTGCAAACTATCGTCATATTCACAAACCGGGAGACCCGGGACTACGCGGTCAGTTCCTACAAGTTACATTGGTCCCGTGCGAGGTGTTCGTGCCCCCTACGGGGTTGTTTGGGGTGTGGTTTGGGTTTTCACCCTTCGACGGCTTGTTTTTAAGTAAGTGTGATTTTTGCAAATTATCGTCATATTCACAAACCGGGAGACCCGTGACTACGCGATCAGTTCCTACAAGTTACATTGGTCCCGTGCGAGGTGTTCGTCCCCCCTACGGGGTCGTTTGGGGGGTGGTTTGGGTTTTCACCCTTTAACGGTTTGTTTTTAAGTTTAAGTGCTGATTTTTGGAAATTATCTTCATATTCACAAACCGGGAGACCCGGGACTACGCGGTCAGTTCCTACAAGTTACACTGGTCCCGTGCGAGGTGTTCGTGCCTCCTACGGGGTCGTTTGGGGGGTGGTTTGGGTATTCACCATTTGACGGCATATTTTTAACTAAGTGTGATTTTAACTAAGTGTGATAGTTTTCCTCCTGTTATCATCAGATATATTTTTTGAAGTTTCTGATGATGAAAACATCTTGCAAGATCGCGGAGCTAGTAATCCTGTGGTGAGAACATGGATTCTCATTTTTTTTTTCTTCTTATTTTTACATATCTGCAATCAAACAGGGATAGTTTGCATAATGTTATGGAAAAATTAAGAGAAGAACAAAGGTTCTTGGAGAATGACGTGTCCGCGTTAAAATCAAGGTTGCATGATGAAAGGGAAAAGAAGCTGAAATTAGAGGCTACAATTATTCAATTTATAAAGGCAAAGGAGGAATTGGATCATTTGACAGAGGAGAAAAGTCATCTCGAACTGTGTACTGCGTTTCTTTAACTCGTCACAACTGTGTACTGCGTTTCTTTTGTTGGGCTGTTAAGTCATATTTTCTGATCGTCGTAGACTGCAGTACAGTTTCCATCTGACCGTGTGAGTGATGGCTACATGTTTTAAAATGTTCACGGGTGTGCACTATGGATAAGTACACCATGAATTAATGTATATTTCAATTTCTTTTAGCTCCAAATCATAGAAACAGTGCGCCATATGCAGACAGAATTTCATGTAATTCTAAGTGGTTTTCTAAGTTTGATAAACACGCGGTGGCGCGTCATAATTAGAAGAATTCGGATCTTTCTCCTTTGGTGGGATCCTTTAGATTTCAGATTATGCGGACTCATCATCGCGGGTTTATTCAAGTGGTGTTATATATAGCTGCTGTTATATATAACAGAAGCTGTTATATATAACAGCTCTGTTATATATAACAACTGTTATATATAATAGCTTGCCCGCGCTTCCCGCGCTTCTAGCTCAATAATGATAAATAAATAACTGGTTTTCCTAGTTGATTGCATAACGATAACTCAATTCAACAGTTGATTGCGTAACGATAACTCAATAATTTTTTTATGCTATAAACAGAAATAACACAACTCAATTCAGTAGATGGTGGAGCAGGATTATGGAAGCATGAATTAGGAATATAAGTAGAGATTTTGCAGATTTGTACCTTAGAGGGAAGTACTTCGAAGCAAGGTGGCGTAGGTCACCGGTGTCACCAATGGGAGGACAAAGGTCATTCGTCGGTGTCACCAATGGGAGGACAAAGTTCGTCGAGCCAATACATAATTCCATTTTTACCAACATCTTCCAAGTTCTCGCAATGAGCTTGTTTTCCACCCCAAACTGGATACTCGGGCACTTTGATGTCATCGAGTAAAACTCGCACTTCATTCTTTCTCAACTTATGGAAGTAAACGGTCGAGACGGCTCCTGGTTGCGTTTTCCTCCCATAACCAACAAGTTCACGTGTGTGGGATAGTATTTTGCATTCAATTAGCGAGGTGAAATTTGGAACCTCGAATGCAGGGGAGGAACGAGAACACGAAGGAGTTCCAGTGCCTATAGTAGGTAACTCCTGAACGTTGTGTCCAACACATGAAAATTTCCCAGTTTTGAAGTCGGTAATGAATTCATCTAATGAGGATTTTATCCCCTCTATGTCACTCCTAAGGTGATCAACATGATCCTTCCAATTTCCGGTGTCCTCTTTCACCTCCTCAAGCATTTCTCTAGCAAATGCCGACCCTAATATAGCGGTTCTTGAAATTGTGGACCCAACACAATGAACACGTCCTCGCGTATCTTTTTTGAAAACCTCAAAAATAGGCCCGGCATCCAGGGTCTCCTCCTGACCACTCGCTTTGTATACATCCAAAAGCATTTGAATTTTGTCCTGTATAAAAATATATTAACATTAGGTTTGATGATACGATACTTTTTTTAAACAAAACGAACATTAAAAAATTTAAATTACCGCAAATATTTTATCATGAGGGGCATAACCACCTCCTTTGATTATATGAGTTGCCAACCACAATTCAGCACGAGTGGGTGCACGCCCATGCTCCTTTCTCCAATTCTCTGAAGCTCGGGCATAACCATGACGACCTGTATTATGAGTTGTCTTTCTCGCACAATTTAGTTTAGTCTCTTTGTTCTTTCTTCGCAAAGCCTTTTGAACCTCTAAAACTTCATTATTGCAAAACACCTCCCAGTCCTCAGATTTGACATTTCGTGGCACTTTCTCCTTCCACTTTCCAATATCACCATCCTTCAAATTAACCCTTAGCTTTTACTTGAACTTTTTCCAAGCATCGTTCGCTTTTTTCATAAAAATTTGCTTCTGACTTTCGCGCACATTTGGGAACTCTTTCTACAATATATGAAGAAATAAAATTAAAACATCACATAATTGAATTTACATTCTTTGGAATAGAAAGGAATAGTATACCATTAATGATGACCAAACTGAGTTCTTATATCGCACATCCACTTGTTTCCAACTCGTATAAGATATGAGAACATGTGTCCTTGCTAAGTCTCCCAACCTGGTTGAGAGTGTATATGAGTCTTCACCAACTGGAAGGCCGTGCTCATTAAATTTTAACTTCTTAGTGGAAGAGTCACCACCTACTCTTGAAGCACCCGAAGCAACCTTAAAACGGGAGGTTGTTGTAGGTGTCTCCCCATTTATTGACGGTTGCGAAGTATCACCCATATGAGACATTTATCTGGAAAAAAGTGACTATTATACACCAAAATAATCAAAATAAACATTTACAAGAATATTACATGTTCAAATAGCAATATAAAGAAGATGGCATGTTCAAATAGAATTATAATTTCAAACAACCATACCTGTATTAAATGTTCAAAAAGCAATAAACTATTAAATGTTTACAACAACAACAACAACAACAACAAACGGAATAAATAGAATATCGCATATTCAAAAACAAGTTCAGAACTAAATCATTGCACTAGAAATCTGTGTCCAAAAGCTCCAGCAATTTATCATTTTCCTCGAGAATGGAGTCATACATCGTACGGTCAATATCAATCGCATCTATTTCTTTCGTCAGTCTCTTGGGAGAGTGTAAAACAACTGACCACCCATTCAGCTTTACATCTTGACAATAAAATACTTGACTGGCTTGAGATGCAAGGATGAACGGATCATCGTGAATGGTATTTTTACTCACGAGCTTACTAAGATTCACCATCACCAATTTTGAGGTGGGTTCAACTTTGCAAGCATTCTTATCATCAACATCCACCCAATCACAATAAAAGACAGTATGTGCGAACTCTATGTAATTGAGGTCGAGTATTTGTCTAATAACTCCATAAAAGGTTGTCATAATCCCCTTCTTATTAAAGGCATTAGTGGATACACCACTACTCTGAAAGTTATGATTCTCTTCATGTCCAGAAGTACAAAAGGTGTACCCATTACATTGAAATTTCTCATAACTGGTAACCCTATGGAGAGGACCATCAGCATATGGCAAAATTCCCGTATCATTAAATCTTGAGGCCTGTAAGGAATTGATAATTTTTTCAAGTTTCATTAAAAATAATTACGGTTGATAAAAAAGTACATGTATAAATAAAGACTTGCCTCGTTCCTTAGCCAAGGGATGAAATCATCAATTCTATGCGTCGATTGAGTCTCAGTTACCACAAATTTTCTACAAGAAATTAGTTTCAAAATTAAGAAATATCACATTACAATCAATTAATATGAATTAACATAGAACTAAGTGTGTACCTTCTCCATTCATCAACACTGTCGCATTGAGATAAAACCCATCTTCGCACTTGCTCATATTGTACATTATTTAAGATCAATTCTTTACTTTTACCCAATGGTCGTTGGCATTCCGAGTCATCAAACTCATCATCAAGAAAATCCTCAAGATTCCTCTTATGAGTTCCTTCACCTCTTTTGGATATGTACTCCATGGCATACAAAGAAGCTTCATGTAACAAATATGCATTAGCAATGCTCCCTTCAATGTACCTCTTGTTTCGTGACCACTTTTTATATCTTCCCATTTCTCTCTCAAATAACCACATCGCCCGATATCTTGGTGGCCCAGCTGTCAAAGCTTCATCGGCTAAATGGTGCATGAGGTGGATCATCACCACAAAAAAGGCAGGTGGAAAATAAATTTCAAAGACACAAAGTGCCTCTACCAATGCGTTTTTAGCCTTCAAAAGATGTTCTCTAAATATCACTTTGGCACACAACACATTAAAGAATATGCTGATCCGCTGTATAGCTTTAAACAAAGGCTTATCATCCGAAAATGAATGCATAAGCAATCACTACACCAAAAACAGCAATTTGGCACACCCTGATATTAAAAATCTGGCACAGTTTAAAACTGTGCCAGATTTTGGCACGGTTTAATAGCATTTTGGCACACTTTAAAACAGTGCCAAAATTTGGCACTGTTTTAAAGTGTGCCAAAATTGAGTACACTTACTAAAATATAAATAGTCTAAAAAAATAATATACTTCCTTCCAAATTTTTGTCTCCCGCTCTCTCTCCTCTCTCAATTAGATATCCCGCTCGTCTCTCCTCCCTCTCGTCTCTATCCCTCACACGACCTCATTTTTTTGGTCTCATCTCTCTCCCTCTCTCTCTCTCTCTCTCAAGATGAACCTCAACTGCCAGATTTCTGATCTTTTTGATCAAACAGATTTGATTTGGTCTCTTTTGGGGTTTGAAGGAGATCTTAGTTTCAACGTGTTCAATTTTTTTTTTTTGGTTTTTCCGGTGTGGCTTCTTTGTTCCAGCGCGTTTTCTTTTTCTGTGATGGTTCCGGTTCCGGTCCCGGTGGTCCCCATTTTCAGAGTCGCATTATTTCCGGTGGTTCTGGCTTTTTCAGTCCGGTGTGGTACGGGGTTTCTGGTGTTGAGATTCCGGTGTGGAGGTTTTTCAGTCCGGCGTGGTACAAGTTTCTCCGGCCGTGATTTCGATGGCCGGTATTTGGGTAAGTTTTTTTTTTAATTTATACATATATATACATATCTATACATAAATACTTACGGTACCTATATATACTTTTATATATATATATATATATATATATATATAATTTGTTGTTGCTGTGTAAGATTGAAACTTTTGGGGCTGGTGTGTTTTAAATCTCAAACTGATCTGATAACAAAGACTTTTAAGTTTGAATCTGTGTTGAATTTTTTTTGTTTTGTTTGAGTTTGTTTTTGGGTTTAATTTATTAACAATCTGTTTAATTAATTTAGATATTAAATTCTGGACTGATTTTTGTTGTTGGTTTGTTGAAAAGTTTGGGGCTGATTTGTTGTTTTTTTTTAAAAATATTAATCTGTTGGGTTTAATTTATTAACAATCTGTTTGATTTGATTTTTGAGCAGAGGGTTTCTTCTTTCGATTTGAGCTTGGTGTTTATTTAGTGCGATTTGGGGTTAGTTGTTTGTAGAGAGGGTGAGAGCATTGTGGTGGTGGAGGCTAGGGCCGGCAAAATTCAATATGTAGTCAGGAAAAATTTCCCTCCAAACACTTGAGATAGGCGTGCACATAAAAATTTTCCACCGAGCCAAATGACCTCCACCTCTCGCAAAAGTAACATTGCCGGAAGAATCAAATTCGTCGCTTCAGCTATTTACTCGGACAATCAATCTGTCGTCGTTGTAAATTTCCTCTTCCTTAAACCGTCAAACTAATTTTTTATGCAAATTGAGTTTTGATTGTGTGTTTCAGGAAATCCGAAAAGCTCTAATGGCGATGAAGGAAATTGGGATTGATTTGGAGAGAGACAATCAATCTCAAATGGTAACCATTAATTCATAACCTTTGGAACTTAGGAAACTTATTCTATTTTAGTTTTTTTATGAAGGTAATGCCTCTACTACATTACTAATATAAAAGGGTTTACTTAGATTGTATGTAACTATAATATATGTGCTCTATTAATAAGATGAGTAATTCTAGATGATTTGATGATGCAGGAAGACAAACTTAATGATTTGATCGGCTGAGCTAATCTAGTTCCGGACATTCAAGTTATACTATCGTAAAATTGATACGGATAAAGGTAATTTTAATTCTTGGTCATTGATTAATAATATTATTAGTTTTTGTACTCGATTGGGTTGTAGTGGTGATAGGAGGTTGAGGGTGAGCCAATTAAAACCCGGATTGTCAGCTGGTTGTTGTAGTATAGTTTTAAGATTAATTTATGAAAATATTTGATAATATATAGATTAGGCTTAAAAACAAGCCCATAAAGGGTGAAAACTCAAACCAGCCCCCAAACGGCCCCGTAAGAGGCCTGAACACCTCGCACGGGACCAATGTAACTTGTACGAACTGACCGTGTAGTTAACGATAATTTCAAAATATGTATATTAGGCTTAAAAACAAGTCGTTTGAGGGTGAAAGCCCAAACCAGCCCCCTAACGGTCCCGTAAGAGGCACGAACACCTCGCATGGGACCAATGTAACTTGTACGAACTGACAGCATAGTCACGGGTCTCTCGGTTTTAAAATACGACGATAATTTGCAAAAATAAACTCTTAAACTTAAAAAGAAGACGTTAAAGGGTGAAAACCCAAACCAGCCCCCTAACGACCCCGTAGGAGGCGCGAACACCTCGCACGGGACCATGTAACTTGTAGGAACTGACCGCGTAGTTCCGGGTCTCCCGGTTTGAGAATATAATGATAATTTGCAAAAATCAACACTTAAACTTAAAAATAAGCCGTTAAAGGGTGAAAACCCAAACCAGCCCCCAAACGACCCCGTAGGAGGCACGAACACCTCGAACGGGACCAATGTAACTTATAGGAACTGACTGCGTAGTCCTGGGTCTCTCGATTTGAGAATATGACGATAATTTGTAAAAATCACACTTAGACTTAAAAACAAGCCGTTAAAAGGTGAAAACACAAACCAGACCCAAAACGACCCCGTAAGAGGCACGAACCCCTCGCACGGGATCAATGTAATTTGTAGGAACTGACCGCGTAGTCTCGGGTCTCCCGATTTGTGAATCTGACGATAATTTGCAAAAATCACACTTAGACTTAAAAACAAGCCGTTAAGGGGTGAAAACCTAAACCAACCCCCAAATGACCCCGTAAGAGGCACGAACACCTCGCACGGGACCAATGTAACTTGTAGGAACTGACCGTGTAGTCCCGGGCCTCCTGGTTTGAGAATATGGTGATAAATTGCAAAAATAACACTTACACTTAATAGCAGTCCGTTAAAGGGTGAAAACCTAAATCGGCCACCAAACGTCCCCGTAGGAGGCACGAACACCTCGCACGGGACCAATGTAACTTGTAGGAACTAACCGCGTAGTCCCGGGTCTCCCGGTTTGAGCATATGATGATAATTTGTAAAAATCAATGCTTAAACATAAAAATAAGCCGTTAAAGGGTGAAAATCCAAACCAGCCCTCAAACGATCCCGTAGGAGGCACAAACACCTCGCACGGGACCAATGTAACTTGTAGGCATTGACCATGTAGTCTCGGGTCTCCAGATTTGAGAATATGATGATAATTTACAAAAATCACACTTAGACTTAAAAATAAGCCGTTAAAGGGTGAAAACCCAAACCAGCTCCCAAACGACCCCGTAGGAGGCACAAACACCTCGCACGGGACCAATGTAACTTGTAGGAATTGACCGTGTAGTCTCTGGTCTCCCGATTTGAGAATATGACGATGATTTGCAAAAATCACACTTAGACATAAAAACAAGCCGTTAAAGGGTGAAAACCCAAACCAGCTCCCAAACGACCCCGTAGGAGGCACAAACACCTCGCACGGGACCAATGTAACTTGTAGGAACTGACCGCGTAGTCCCCGGGTCTTCCGGTTTGAGAATATGATGAGAATTTGCAAAAATCAACACTTAGACTTAAAAACAAGCCGTTAAAGGATGAAAACCCAAACCAGCCCCCAAACGACCCCGTAAGAGGCACGAACACCTCGCACAAGACCAATGTACTTGTAGGAACTGACCGCATAGTTACGGGTCTCCCGGTTTGTGAATATGACGATAATTTGCAAAAATCACACTTAAACTTAAAAACAAGCCGTTAAAGGGTGAAAATCCAAACCAGCCACCAAACGACCCCGTAAGAGGCACGAACACCTCGCACGGGACCAATGTAACTTGTAGGAACTGACCGCGTAGTCCCGTGTCTCCCCGTCTGAGAGTACGACGATAATTTGCAAAAATCACACTTTGACTTAAAAACAAGCCATTAAAGGCTGAAAACCCAAACCAGCCCCCAAACGACCCCGTAGGAGGCACGAACACCTCGCACGGGATCAATGTAATTTGTAGGAACGGACCGCGTAGTCCCGGGTCTCCCGGTTTGTGAATATGATGATAATTTGCAAAAATCACACTTAAACTTAAAAACAAGCCGTTAAAGGATCAAAACCTAAACCAGCCCCCAAACGACCCCGTAGAAGGCACGAACACCTCGTACGGGACCAATGTTACTTGTAGGAACTGATCGCGTAGTCCCGGGTCTTCCGATTTGAGAATATGGCGATAATTTGCAAAAATCACACTTAAACTTAAAAACAAGCCGTGAACGGGTGAAAATCCAAATCAGCCACCAAACGACCCCGTAAGAGGCACGAACACCTCGCACGGGACCAATGTAACTTGTAGGAACTGACCGCGTAGTCCCGGGTCTCACCGTTTGAGAGTACGACGATAATTTGCAAAAATCACACTTTGACTTAAAAACAAGCCGTTAAAGGGTGAAAACTCAAACCAGCCCCCAAACGTCCCCGTAGGAGGCACGAACACCTCGCATGGGACCAATGTAACTTGTAGGAACTGACCTCGTTGTCCCGGGTCTCTCAGTTTGAGAGTCTGACGATAATTTGCAAAAATCACACTTAAAGTTAAAAACATGCCGTTAAAGGGTGAAAACCCAAACCAGCCACCAAACAACCCCGTAGGAGGCACGAACACCTCGCACGGGACCAATGTAACTTGTAGGAACTGACCACGTAGTCCCGGGTCTCCCGGTTTGAGAGTGTGACGATAATTTGCAAAAATCACACTTAGTTAAAAACAAGCCGTTAAAGGGTGAAATCCCAAACCAGCCCCAAAATGACCCCGTTGGAGGCCCGAACACCTCGCATGGTACCAATGTAACTTGTAGGAACTGACCTCGTTGTCCCGGGTCTCTCAGTTTGAGAGTCTGACGATAATTTGCAAAAATCACACTTAAAGTTAAAAACAAGCCGTTAAAGGGTGAAAACCCAAACCAGCCACCAAACGACCCCGTAAGAAGCACGAACACCTCGCACGGGACCAATGTAACTTGTAGGAACTGACCGCGTAGTCCCGGGTCTCCCGGTTTGAGAATATGACGATAATTTGCAAAAATCAACACTTAAACTTAAAAACAGGCCGTTAAAGGGTGAAAACCCAAACCAGCCACCAAACGACCCCGTAAGAAGCACGAACACCTCGCACGGGACTCATGTAACTTGTAGGAACTAACCGCGTTGTCCCGGGTCTCCCGGTTTGAGAATATGATGATAATTTGCAAAAATCAAAACTAAAACTTAAAAAGAAGCCGTTAAAGGGTGAAAACCCAAACCAGACCCCAAACCACCCCGTAAGAGGTACGAACACCTCGCACGGGACCAATGTAACTTGTAGGAACTGACCGCGTATTCCCGGGTCTCCCGATTTGTGAATATGACGATAATTTGTAAAAATTAGATTTAAACTTGAAAACAAGCCGTTAAAGGTTGAAAATCGAAACCAGCCCCCAAACGACCCCGTGAGAGGCACAAACACCTCGCACGGGACCAATGTAACTTGTAGGAACTGACTGCGTAGTCCCGGGTCTCCTGGTTTGTGAATATGACGATAATTTGCAAAAATCACACTTAGACTTAAAAACAAGCCGTTGAAGAGTGAAAACCCAAACCAGCCACGAAACGACCCCGTAAGAGGCACGAACACCTCACACGGGACCAATGTAACTCGTAGGAACTGACCGCGTAGTTTCGGGTCTCCCGGTTTGTGAATATGGTGATAATTTACAAAAATCAACACTTAAACTTAAAAACAAGCCGTTAAAGGGTGAAACCCCAAACCAGCCGCCAAACGACCCCGTAAGAGACACGAACACCTCGCACGGGACAAATGTAACTTGTAGGAACTGACCGCGTATTCCCGGGTCTCCCGGTTTGTGAATATGACGATAATTTGCAAAAATTACACTTAAACTTTAAAACAAGTCGTTAAAGGGTGAAAATCCAAACCATCCACCAAACGACCCCGTAGGAGGCACGAACACCTCGCACGGGACCAATGTAACTTGTAGGAACTGACCGCGTAGTCTCGGGTCTCCCCGTCTGAGAGTATGACGATAATTTGCAAAAATCACACTTTGACTTAAAAACAAGCCGTTAAAGGCTGAAAACCCAAATCAGCCCCCAAACGACCCCGTAGGAGGCACGAACACCTCGCATGGGACCAATGTAACGTGTAGGAACTGACCTCGTTGTCCCGGGTCTCTCAGTTTGAGAGTCTGACGATAATTTCAAAAAATCACACTTAAAGTTAAAAACATGCCGTTAAAGGGTGAAAATCCAAACCAGCCACCAAACGACCCCGTAAGAGGTACGAACACCTCGCACGGGACCAATGTAACTTGTAGGAACTGACCGCGTAGTCCCGGGTCTCCCGGTTTGAGAATATGACGATAATTTGCAAAAATCACACTTTGACTTAAAAACAAGCCGTGAAAGGGTGAAAACCCAAACCAGCCCCCAAACGACCCCGTAGGAGGCACGAACACCTCGCACGGGACCAATGTAATTTGTAGGAACTAACCGCGTAGTCCCGGGTCTCCCGGTTTGTGAATATGATGATAATTTGCAAAAATCACACTTAAACTTAAAAACAAGCCGTTAAAGGATCAAAACCTAAACCAGCCCCCAAACGACCCCGTAGAAGGCACGAACACCTCGCACGGGACCAATGTTACTTGTAGGAACTCATCGCGTAGTCTCGGGTCTCCCGGTTTGAGAATATGGCGATAATTTGTAAAAATCACACTTACACTTAAAAACAAGCCGTGAACGGGTGAAAATCCAAATCAGCCACCAAACGACCCCGTAAGAGGCACGAACACCTCGCACGGGACCAATGTAACTTGTAGGAACTGACCGCGTAGTCCCGGGTCTCACCGTTTGAGAGTACGACGATAATTTGCAAAAATCACACTTTGACTTAAAAACAAGCCGTTAAAGGGTGAAAACCCAAACCAGCCCCCAAACGACCCCGTAGGAGGCACGAACACCTCGCATGGGACCAATGTAACTTGTAGGAACTGACCTCGTTGTCCCGGGTCTCTCAGTTTGAGAGTCTGACGATAATTTGCAAAAATCACACTTAAAGTGAAAAACATGTCGTTAAAGGGTGAAAACCCAAACCAGCCACCAAACAACCCCGTAGGAGGCACGAACACCTCGCACGGGACCAATGTAACTTGTAGGAACTGACCGCGTAGTCCCGGGTCTCCCGGTTTGAGAGTGTGACGATAATTTGCAAAAATCACACTTAGTTAAAAACAAGCCGTTAAAGGGTTCAGTCCCAAACCAACCCCAAAACGACCCCGTAGGAGGCACGAACACCTCGCACGGGACCAATGTAACTTGTAGGAACTGACCGCGTAGTCCCGGGTCTCCCGGTTTGAGAGTGTGACGATAATTTGCAAAAATCACACTTAGTTAAAAACAAGCCGTTAAAGGGTGAAATCCCAAACCAGCCCCAAAACGACCCCGTAGGAGGCACGGACACCTCGCATGGTACCAATGTAACTTGTAGGAACTGACCTCGTTGTCCCGGGTCTCTCAGTTTGAGAGTCTGACGATAATTTGCAAAAATCACACTTAAAGTTAAAAACAAGCCGTTAAAGGGTGAAAACCCAAACCATCCACCAAATGACCTCGTAAGAAGCACGAACACCTCGCACGGGACCAATGTAACTTGTAGGAACTGACTGCGTAGTCCCAGGTCTCCCGGTTTGAGAATATGACGATAATTTGCAAAAATCAACACTTAAACTTAAAAACAGGCCGTTAAAGGGTGAAAACCCAAACCAGCCACCAAACGACCCCGTAAGAAGCACGAACACCTCGCACGGGACCCATGTAACTTGTAGGAACTGACCGCGTAGTCCCGGGTCTCCCGGTTTGAGAATATGACGATAATTTGCAAAAATCAAAACTAAAACTTAAAAAGAAGCCGTTAAAGGGTGAAAACCCAAACCAGACCCCAAACCACCCCGTAAGAGGTACGAACACCTCGCACGGGACCAATGTAACTTGTAGGAACTGACCGCGTATTCCCGGGTCTCCCGGTTTGTGAATATGACGATAATTTGTAAAAATCATATTTAAATTTGAAAACAAGCCGTTAAAGGTTGAAAATCGAAACCAGCCACCAAACGACCCCGTGAGAGGCACGAACACCTCGCACGGGACCAATGTAACTTGTAGGAACTGACCGCGTAGTCCCGGATCTCCCGGTTTGTGAATATGACGATAATTTGCAAAAATCACACTTAGACTTAAAAATAAGTCGTTGAAGAGTGAAAACCCAAACCAGCCACGAAACGACCCCGTAAGAGGCACGAACACCTCACACGGGACCAATGTAACTTGTAGGAACTGACCGCGTAGTTCCGGGTCTCCCGGTTTGTGAATATGGTGATAATTTACAAAAATTAACACTTAAACTTAAAAACAAGCCGTTAAAGGGTGAAACCTCAAACCATCCGCCAAACGACCCCGTAAGAGGCACGAACACCTCGCACGGGACAAATGTAACTTGTAGGAACTGACCGCGTAGTCACGGATCTCTCGGTTTGTGAATATGACGATAATTTGCAAAAATCACACTTAAACTTTAAAACAAGCCGTTAAAGGGTGAAAATCCAAACCATCCACCAAACGACCCCGTAGGAGGCACGAACAACTCGCACGGGACCAATGTAACTTGTAGGAACTGACCGCGTAGTCCCGGGTCTCCCCGTCTGAGAGTATGACGATAATTTGCAAAAATCACACTTTGACTTAAAAACAAGCCGTTAAAGGCTGAAAACCCAAACCAGCCCCCAAACGACCCCGTAGGAGGCACGAACACCTCGCATGGGACCAATGTAACGTGTAGGAACTGACCTCGTTGTCCCGGGTCTCTCAGTTTGAGAGTCTGACGATAATTTGCAAAAATCACACTTAAAGTTAAAAACATGCCGTTAAAGGGTGAAAACTCAAACCAGCCCCCAAACGACTCTGTAGGAGGCACGAACACCTCGCACGGGACCAATGTTACTTGTAGGAACTGATCGCGTAGGGTCTCCCGGTTTGAGAATATGGCGATAATTTGCAAAAATCACACTTAAACTTAAAAACAAGCCGTGAAAGGGTGAAAATCCAAATCAGCCACCAAACGACCCCGTAAGAGGCACAAACACCTCGCACGGGACCAATGTAACTTGTAGGAACTGACCGCGTAGTCCTGGGTCTCACCGTTTGAGTACGACGATAATTTGCAAAAATCACACTTTGACTTAAAAACAAGCCGTTAAAGGGTGAAAACCCAAACCAGCCCCCAAACGACCCCGTAGGAGGCACGAACACCTCGCATGGGACCAATGTAACTTGTAGGAACTGACCTCGTTGTCCCGGGTCTCTCAGTTTGAGAGTCTGACGATAATTTGCAAAAATCACACTTAAAGTGAAAAACATGCCGTTAAAGGGTGAAAACCCAAACCAGCCACCAAACAACCCCGTAGGAGGCACGAACACCTCGCACGGGACTAATGTAACTTGTAGGAACTGACCGCGTAGTCCCGGGTCTCCCGGTTTGAGAGTGTGACGATAATTTGCAAAAATCACACTTAGTTAAAAACAAGCCGTTAAAGGGTTCAATCCCAAACCAACCCCAAAACGACCCCGTAGGAGGCACGAACACCTCGCATGGGACCAATGTAACTTGTAGGAACTGACCTCGTTGTCCCGGGTCTCTCAGTTTGAGAGTCTGACGATAATTTGCAAAAATCACACTTAAAGTTAAAAACAAGCCGTTAAAGGGTGAAAACCCAAACCAACCACCAAACGACCCCGTAAGAAGCACGAACACCTCGTACGGGACCAATGTAACTTGTAGGAACTGACCGCGTAGTCCCAGGTCTCCCGGTTTGAGAATATGACGATAATTTGCAAAAATCAATACTTAAACTTAAAAACAAGCCGTTAAAGGGTGAAAACCCAAACCAGCCACCAAACGACCCCGTAAGAAGCACGAACACCTCTCACGGGACCCATGTAACTTGTAGGAACTGACCGCGTAGTCCCGGGTCTCCCGGTTTGAGAATATGACGATAATTTGCAAAAATCAAAACTAAAACTTAAAAAGAAGCCGTTAAAGGGTGAAAACCCAAACCAGACCCCAAACCACCCCGTAAGAGGCACGAACACCTCGCACGGGACCAATGTAACTTGTAGGAACTGACCGCGTATTCCCGGGTCTCCCGGTTTGTGAATATGACGATAATTTGTAAAAATCACATTTAGACTTAAAAACAAGCCGTTAAAGGTTGAAATCGAAACCAGCCCCCAAACGACCCCGTGAGAGGCACGAACACATCGCACGGGACCAATGTAACTTGTAGGAACTGACCGCGTAGTCCCGGGTCTCCCGGTTTGTGAATATGACGATAATTTGCAAAAATCACACTTAGACATAAAAACAAGCCGTTGAAGAGTGAAAACCCAAACCAGCCACGAAACGACCTCGTAAGAGGCACGAACACCTCACACGGGACCAATGTAACTTGGAGGAACTGACCGCGTAGTTCCGGGTCTCCCGGTTTGTGAATATGGTGATAATTTACAAAAATCAACACGTAAACTTAAAAACAAGCCGTTAAAGGGTGAAAACCCAAACCAACCGCCAAACGACCCCGTAAGAGGCACGAACAACTCGCACGGGACAAATGTAACTTGTAGGAACTGACCGCGTAGTCCCGGATCTCCCGGTTTGTGAATATGACGATAATTTGCAAAAATCACACTTAAACTTTAAAACAAGCCGTTAAAGGGTGAAAATCCAAACCATCCACCAAACGACCCCGTAGGAGGCACGAACACCTCGCACGGGACCAATGTAACTTGTAGGAACTGACCGCGTAGTCCGGGGTCTCCCAGTTTGAGAGTCTGACGATAATTTGCAAAAATCACACTTAAAGTTAAAAACAAGCCGTTAAAGGGTGAAAACCCAAACCAGCCACCAAACGACCCCGTAAGAAGCACGAACTCCTCGCACGGGACCAATGTAACTTGTAGGAACTGATCGCGTAGTCCCGGGTCTCCCGGTTTGAGAATATGACGATAATTTGCAAAAATCAACACTTAAACTTAAAAATAAGCCGTTAAAGGGTGAAAACCCAAACCATCCACCAAACGACCCCGTAGGAGGCACGAACACCTCGCACGGGACCCATGTAACTTGTAGGAAGTGACTGCGTATTCCCGGGTGTCTCGGTTTGAGAGTTAGACGATAATTTGCAAAAGTCACACTTAGAGTTAAAAACATGCCGTTAAAGGGTGAAAACACAAACCAGCCCCCAAACGACCCCTTCGGAGGCACGAACACCTCGCACGGGACCAATGTAACTTGTAGGAACTGATCGCATAGTCCCGGGTCTCTCGGTTCGAGAGTGTGACGATAATTTACAAAAATCAACACTTAGACTTAAAAACATGCCGTTAAAGGGTGAAAACCCAAACCAGCCCCCAAACGACCCCGTAGGAGGCACGAACACCTCGCACTGGACCAATGTAACTTGTAGGAACTGACCTCGTTGTCCCGGGTCTCTCAGTTTGAGAGTCTGATTATAATTTGCAAAAATCACACTTAAAGTTAAAAACATGCCGTTAAAGGGTGAAAACCCAAACCAGCCACCAAACGACCCAGTAGGAGGCACGAACACCTCGCACGGGACCAATGTAACTTGTAGGAACTGACCGCGTAGTCCCGGGTCTCTCGGTTTGAGAGTGTGACGATAATTTGCAAAAATCACACTTAGTTAAAAATATGCCGTTAAAGGGTGAAAACCCAAAGCAACCCCCAAACGACCCCCTAGGAGGAACGAACACCTCGCACGGGACCAATGTAACTTGTCGGAACTGACCGCGTTGTCCCGGGTCTCTCGGTTTGGGAGTATGATGATAATTTACAAAAATCACACTTAGAGTTAAAAACATGTCGTTAAAGGGTGAAAACCCAAACCCACCCCCACCCCCAAACGACCCCGTAGGAGGCACGAACACCTCGCACGGGATTAATGTAACTTGTAGAAACTGACTGCGTAGTCCCGGGTCTCCCGGGTTGAGAGTGTGACGATAATTTGCAAAAATAACACTTGGACTTAAAAACATGCCGTCAAAGGGTGAAAACCCAAACCAACCCCCAAACGACCCCGTAGGAGGCACGAACACCTCGCACGGGACTCATGTAACTTGTAGGAACTGACCGCGTAGTCCCGTGTCTCCCGGTTTGAGTGTATGACGATAATTTACAAAAATCACACTTAGAACTAAAAGCATGCCTTTAAAGGATGAAAACCCAAACCAACCCCCAAACGACCCCGTAAGTGGCACGAACAACTCGCACGGGACCAATGTAACTTTTAGGAGCTGACCGCGTAGTCTCGGATCTCTCGGTTTGAGAGTATGATGATAATTTCCACTCATATACGTAATTTTCTAGTTTTGCCAATTTTTTTTTTGGTAAATTATTGGGTTACTAATATCGTATCTTTTTTGTATCCTATTTTTTTTTGCAGGATAACAGTTTATCGTTGGCTTTTATTCACGTGGAACACACAAAGAACTCAATGGTTTACAACAAGGATTTATTCGTGATTTCATTTATTTGTGTCATGGTCGTACGGTCTTTTGTTATTTTATTGTTGACTTTTTATGGCCGTGCGGGCTTTTGTATGTTAATTGTTATATTATGTAGCCGTGCGGGCTTTATGTTTGACAGGTTTTGTATTAACAAGTGTTGGAATGTCTAGAAAATAGAGGAAACTCTGCCCAATTTTTTTTGGGCTTGTGAGTTGTTAAAGACTTGTAATATTTTAAAGTTTGTATGTACATTAGTTTATTAACAACGCGCAATATTATTAATTTGTGAATTTTGTGTTTTCAAATAATTATTTTTTTTTAAATAAAAAAATTTGGCACAGTTCAAAACCGTGGCAAAGGTGTATCATATTTTGGAACGGTTTTGAACTGTGCCAATTTTTTTTAAACTGTGCTGAATCTGGCACAGTTAAAAACTGTGCCAAAAGTGTGCCAGAAATATCAAATTCTGGCACGGTTTAAAAGTGTGCCAGAAGTGTTCCTGTTTGGATGAATCGGGCACAGTTAAAAACTGTGCCAAAAGTGTGCCAGAAATATCAAATTCTGGCACGGTTTAAAAGTGTGCCAGAAGTGTCCCTGTTTGGCCGAATCTGGCACAGTTAAAAACTGTGCCAAAAGTGTGCCAGAAATATCAAATTCTGGCACGGTTTAAAAGTGTGCCAGAAGTGTTCCTGTTTGGCCAAATCTGGCACACTTTTGAGCCGTGCCAGAAAAAAATTGCCATTTTGGAACACCTGATTCTGGCACAGTTCAAAACCGTGCCAGATTTGATCTGGCACAGTTTTGAACCGTGCCAGATTCCTGTTTTTGGTGTAGTGAATGCAGGAAGCAACCGTTGCATAATGACGTGATAATCGTGGGACTTGAGATTGGTAAATCCAGGTGGATCGAGGTTAACATTGTTGCTGAAATTAGATGAAAATCCAATCGGTACCTTTAATGTTTTTAGTGTACGAAAAAAGGCTTCTTTCTCTTCCTTTCCTAATGCGAAAGGTGCCTTTGGCATAAGCCTTTTTTACTGCCTTCAACATCTTTCATCCATAATTTCCTTTTAAGCTTCAAATGAACTTTCAAGTCTTCACGGGCTTTGACCGTATCTTTATTTGATGAACCTTTCACCAAGAGTATTGTACCTAAAAGAGTCTCTGTGACATTCTTTTCAACATGCATAGCATCTAAATTATGTCTAATATCATGTTCCTTCCAATACTCTAAGTCAAAGAAAATTGACCTCCTTGAAAAACCCTCGGTACCTGCTAGATTCTCATCGTCACCCTCACTTGGATAATCATCGTCTTCCATTACGACATCCTCCTTCACCTTCCCCTTCCCCTTCCCCTTCCCCTTCCCCTCCTTCTCCTTCCCCTTCCCCTTTCCCTTTCCCTTTCCCTTTCCCTTTTTGTCCCCCTCTCCCTCTCCCTCTCTTTGAACACCTTCTCGAGCGATAAGTGACACTATCTGCTCAACTTCTGCACTTGCTAACTTTCTTGGAGCCATAGCATCCTCTATTTTACCATTAAATGTTTGCTTTGATGTGTCAAACCTATAAGGATGGTCTTTAGGAAGGAACATACGAGATCGTTGGTAACAACATTTCGTTGACTTAGAAAGATATTCAGAAGGTGTATTTGTAGAACAAACAGGGCACCCATTGTAACCTTGAGTTGAACAACCTGCTAACATCCCATAAGCTGGAAAATCATGTATACCCCACATCAACATGGCTTTTAACTGAAATTTCTCATTTTTGTACGCATCCCAAGCCTCAACTCCAGACCATAAGATCTTTAACTCATCGACCAACGGTTGGAGGAAGACATCAATATTACTTGATGGTGACTTTGGTCCGGGAATCAATACACACAACATTGAAAACTCACTTTTCATACACATTGATGGGGGAGGATTGAGAGGTTGAATTATCACTGGCCAACAACTATACTTACGGCCAAACATGTTATTCGGGCTGAAACCATCAGTTTCTATTGCAAGTCGAATATTCCGCGGATCTTTTGCAAAATCTCTCCACATAATGTTTGAATTTACCCATTCGGCTGAATCTCGGGGATGACGCAAGAATTCCATACAAGAGCTTGCACGAGCGTGCCAAGTCATTTTCTCTGCTATCCATTTTATGGTATACAACCGTTTTAGCCTAGGGATTAGAGGGAAATGTCGCATTACCTTCTTAGGAACCCTAGAGTACTTTTTTTTTCCATTAGTATTCTGTATTTCTACCCCGTCCTCGTCTAGACAAGTAAACTTGTAGCGTAAAGAACCACATTTTATACATCTAGTAGATTTTTCATGCTCTTTCCAAAATATCATACAGTTGTTAATGTATACGTCATACTTAACATAATCCATACCGAGATCTCTAACGGTGTTTTTCATTTCTGTATAACTAGTTGTCAAGTTATTCTCTTCAGGAAGTAGTTCATTTAACAATCTCAGAATTCCACCTGTAGCACCATCCGATAAATTGAATTGTGTTTTCAAATCATTCAACTTTATAAGAGCATACATTGTGGTATGGCGCGAAGAACCGGTAGCTAGGTGCAATGGCTCCTGTGCGAGTTGATGTAAACGATCATACTTCTTGCCTTTGTATTTATGTGTGTGCGAATCATTGGGAACCTCAGAAGTTGGGGGGGCTTCATCACTGCCTACACAATTAGGTTCACTAGGTTCCGCTTCACCCATAAACATCTCACAAGCATCATTCACAAGATCATTCAAAATTGGAATATTGTGCACATCAGCGTGTTCTGTCGGTGTCACAGATTGCGGTGGTGGTTGGACTTGATCAACAACTAATGTCTCACCGTGAAAATGCCATAAGGTATAGTTCATGTCCATACCATATGTCATTAAATGAATGAATATGTCATATATAACAACATGTCCTTTCCCATTTCGACAACGTCTACAGGGACATGAATGTTTAACATTCTAACTATTACTACGCACATAATGAAGAAACTGTAACACCCCATCTCTATATGTATCGGTCTCGATATTTTTCTCATTTATCCATTCTTTGTTGATTCCCGACGACATCCTGATAAGTTTAAAGAGCACACATTATAATATAAACGCTTACTGTAAATATATTTAAGTTTATTCAAGTGTAAATATGTATATATTTGAGCTCCTATATTTCCTCCATCTCCTCTACAGGGTAAGGGTCCTATCCCATTCGAAAATGCATATTTTGTATTGTTCATAATGTCTCATGCCATGTCCTAATCTAGAAAATTTCGCCAGCATCTCCCTACAGTTCTTCAAGTACACAACTTAAATTGGGAGTGTTCATGTGTTACTTAAGTTTTTCAACCAAGAAAACACAAAACACTACATCAATCTAGTATGCACCCAAAGAACATAAAGAGATGCCACCGAATTTTTCAAAATAGGACATGCATAATCATTATGTACAATACAAACTTTTGCATTTCCAAACTGTCCAAAAATGGGACAATTCAAGAGTTCTCACCACAGTCATAGTGAGACCTCTTGAACGGGTCTAAGGTTTTTCTACACGTGTAACATCATTATTGAATGTTTAGTATTAATGTCTACTTACTATTTAAATAGTTTTTTTTGTTTTTTCTTAAATTTTCAACACATAATCTCATTTATCCATTTAATTAGTGGGGTGTCTACTTTTCAATTTGTTATTTTTACATTATTATTGAATATTTAGCACTTAAATTTTCTTAAAACTACGTAACATCTACAAATCAGATCAAATATACATTTTTGTTAAAGGGGTAAGAACATAAAAACCCATGATTTTTTTTTTCATTATCAACATTCAATTTGCACCAAAAACTCACACATTAAAAAAAATATATTTAAATATGTATATATAAAACCCTAAAAAGCAAATACGAATCAAATCAGGCATATCATAAACTCTAGGATCAAATCTGAAACCTAACTTAGGTTAAAAAAAATACAATGCTTTAAACAATTACCTGATTGGGATGAGTGCAGAGAGAGAACAAGGCAGTGACCAGAGAAAGAGAGAATGGGCCGGAGAGAGAGTGTCGGCAGTAGAGATGCTGACCTAGGGCGAGAGAGAGAGAGAGACCACCGCCGAGAGAGAGAGAGAGAGTGCGAAGAGGCTAGAGAGAGAACGAGCGAGCGGGAATCGTGAGCGGGAATAAGAGAAAGAGACGAGTGTAATTTTTTTTTTTGGGTATTATATATTTTAGTAAGTGTACTCAATTTTGGCACACTTTAAAACAGTGCCAAATTTTGGCACTGTTTTAAAGTGTGCCAAATCTCTATAAAACCGTGCCAACATCTGGCACAGTTTTAAACTGTGCCAGATTTTTAATATCAGGGTGTGCCAAAATGCTGTTTTTGGTGTAGTGAGTCTCGGGTCTCCCGGTTTGAGAATACGACGATGATTTGCAAAAATCAACACTTAAACTTAAAAACAAGCCGTTAAAAGGTGAAAACCCAAACCAGCCCCCAAACAACCCCGTAAGAGGCACGGACATCACGCACGGGACCAATGTAACTTGTAGGAACTGACCGCGTAGTCCCGGGTCTCCCGATTTGAGAGTACGACTATAATTTGCAAAAATAACACTTAGAGTTAAAAACATGCCGTCAAAGGGTGAAAACCCAAACCAGCCCCGTAGGAGGCACGAACACCTCGCACGGGACCAATGTAACTTGTAGGAACTGACCGCGTAGTCTCGGGTCTCCCGGTTTGAGAATACGACGATAATTTGCAAAAATCAACACTTAAACTTAAAAACAAGCCGTTAAAGGGTTAAAACCCAAATCAGCCCCCAAACGATCCCGTAGGAGGCACGAATACCTCGCACGGGACCAATGTAACTTGTAGGAACTGACCGCGTAGTCCCGGGTCTCCCTATTTGAGAGTAAGATGATAATTTGCGAAAATAACACTTAGACTTAAAAACATGCCATTAAAGGGTGAAAACCCAAACCAGCTCCCAAACGACCCCGTAGGAGGCACGAACACCTCGCACGGGACCAATGTAACTGGTAGGAACTAATCGCGTAGTCCCGGGTCTCCCGGTTTGAGAGTACGACGATAATTTGCAAAAATCACACTTAGAGTTAAAAACATGCCGTTAAAGGGTGAAAACCCAAACCAGCCCCCAAACGACCCCGTAGGAGGCACGAACACCTCGGACAGGACTAATGCAACTTGTAGGAACTGACCGCGTAGTCCCGGGGTCTCCCGATTTGAGAGTACGACGATAATTTGCAAAAATCACACTTAGAGTTAAAAACATGCCGTTAAAGGGTGAAAACCCAAACCAGCCCCCAAACGATCCCGTAGGAGGCACGAACACCTCGCACGGGACCAATGTAACTTGTAGGAACTGACTGCGTAGTCTCGGGTCTCTCGATTTGAGAATACGACGATAATTTTCAAAAATAACACTTAAACTTACAAACATGTCGTTAAAGGGTGAAAACCCAAACTAGCCCCCAAACGACCCCGTTGGAGGCACGAACACCTCGCACGGGACCAATGTAACTTGCAAGAACTGATCGCGTATTCTCGGGTCTCCCGGTTTGAGAGTACGATGATAATTTGGAAAAATCACACTTAGAGTTAAAAACATGCCGTTAAAGGGTGAAGGACCAAACCAGCCCCCAAACGACCCCGTAGGAGGCACCAACAACTCGCACGGGACCAATGTAACTTGTAGGAACTGACAGCGTAGTCCCGGGTCTCTCGGTTTGAGAGTATGATGATAATTTGCAAAAATCACACTTAACTTAAAAACAAGCCGTTAAAGGGTGAAAACCCAAATCAACCCCCAAACGTTCCCGTAGGGGGCACGAACACCTGGCACGGGATCAATGCTACTTGTAGGAACTGACCGCGTAGTCCCGGGTCTCCCGGTTTGAGAGTATGACCATAATTTGCAAAAATCACACTTAAACTTAAAAACAAGCCGTTAAAGGGTGAAAACCCAAACCTGCCCCCAAACGACTCCGTAGGGGGCACAAACACCTCGCACGGGACCAATGTAACTTATAGGAACTGACCGCGTAGTCCCGGGTCTCCCAGTTTGAGAGTATGACGATAATTTGCAAAAATCACACTTAGACTTAAAAACAAGCCGTTAACGGGTGAAAACCCAAACCTGCCCCCAAACGACCCCGTAGGGGGCACGAACATCTCGCACGGGACCAATGTAACTTGTAGGAACTGCCCGCGTAATCCTGGGTCTCCCGGTTTGAGAGTATGACGATAATTTGCAAAAACACACTTTGACTTAAAAATAAGCCGTTAAAGGGTGAAAACCCAAACCTGCCCTAAACGACCCCGTAGGAGGCACGAACACCTCGCACGGGACCAATGTAACTTGTAGGAACTGACTGCGTAGTCCCGGGTCTCCCTGTTTGAGAATATGATTGTAATTTTCACTCATATATGTAATTTTTTAGTTTGAGTAAATTTTTTTTTGTAAGTTATTGGGTTACTAATATCGTATCTTTTTGTACCCTTTTTTTTTGCAGGATAACAGTTTATCGTTGGCATTTATTCACGTGGAACACACAAAGAACTCAATGGTTTACAACAAGGGATTTATTCATGATTCCATTTTTTGTGTCATGGCCGTGCGGTCTTTTGTTGTTTTATTGTTGACTTTTATGGCCGTGCAGACTTTTGTAAGTTAATTGTTGTATTTTGTGGTCGTGCGGGCTTTATGTTAGGCATATTTTGTATTAACAGGTTTTGGAATGTCCAGAAAATAGAGGAAACTCTGCCCAAATTTTTTTGGGCCTGTGAACTATTAAAGACTTGTAATATTTTGAAGTTTGTATGTACATTAGTTTATTAACAACGTGCAATATTATTAATTTGTGAATTTTGTGATTTCATATAAAAAAAAATATATAAAAAATTTGGCACAGTTTAAAACCGTGCCAAAAGTGTGCCAAAAATATCAAATTCTGGCACGGTTTAAAAGTGTGCCAGAAGTGTTCCTATCTGGATGAATCTGGCACAGTTAAAAACTGTGCCAAAAGTGTGCCAGAAATATCAAATTCTGACACGGTTTAAAAGTGTGCCACAAGTGTTCCTGTTTGGCCAAATCTGGCACACTTTTGAGCCGTGCCAGAAAAAAAATGCCATTTTGGAACACCTGATTCTGGCACAGTTCAAAACCGTGCCAAATTTGATCTGGCACAGTTTTAAACTGTGCCAGATTCCTGTTTTTGGTGTAGTGATATGTTGAGATTTCCAGAATATATCTAATTCCTCTAAAACATGTGATTTAAATTCCCTAAATCATCAAATTCTTCCATGATCATATGTGTAACAATCCTATTCTAACATGGGTGAAACATGAACTAAAAATAATAGCAAGATAGATACTTAAATGGGATTCGAATGTCTGATTTGTTGATGAAAATGATATGGTTGCGTTCCTCGTCTTACGATCTATGTTTTGGTGGTGGCAGTGGTGCAATCGAATTGGTTCTTGGCCTTAGATTTCTTGAAAAACTTTCCCTTCCTCTCACTGTCGTTTTATCTTTTTTAGAGTGTTAACCCTAGAAGACTCTTTTAATATCTGATAATAATGTCCCGATTTTCGTCACTTAATTAAGGCCTAATTTGGAAATGACTAAATTGCCCCTCCGGGGTGCCGGTTAGGCCTAAAAATGTCCCGAGACCCAAACTAAACCCCCGGGTACACTTTTCTGACCCTTAAGGACATGTTGGCGCACTCAAAATGACCATACGGATGACTTATAATTTATTCATTTTTATAATAATAATTTGGTCCCGACAGGACACAGGCGCGTCCCGACTTAAATTTCCATAATTTTCATGTTAATCACTCTTGACCTTTTAATAAATTCAATTTCATATATTACTTTACTCATCTAGTAATATTCAACAAATTTCCAATAATTACTAACTCTCGTCACGCTAGTAAATATTTTTAAATAAAATTCTGGATTAATATTAAATTAATAACTCAATTAAATTTAAAAAATTCTCAATATTAAAAGCCATAAAAATACGGGGTATTACAGCAATTTCTGTTATTGGGTCGTGTTTTCGCCTAACATGACACGACACGACACGACACGAGAATGAAACATTAAACACGAACACGACATGACACGACACGAAGCTGTGTTTTTTTAAGCACCACGAACACAAACCACGTAAAAACACGACACGACACGATTTACACGAAACCAATTTTTTGTTCAAAATACCACGATTAACACAAACCAATTTGAACGACTAACACGATTAACACGGATCCAATTATTATTATCATCCAATTTTTGTTATCCTCCATAACAGATTTTTCATCCAGATTCTTGCCTAGATTTTTCATCCAGCCATATCATTTGTTATCATTCGCTCCTACTCTTTCATCCATAACGGATTTTTGTCTAGATTCTTGTTATCATTTGTTAAAGCAAAAAAACAGCCATAACAATGTTTAATCCAGAGCTAATGGAACAACATAACATCAAAAATGGTTGATTTATAATCCATCACAGCAAAAATGGTTGATTTAAACCAAAAACGTAGCAAACAATCACAACATATATCAACAACAGGAAACCCGGATGGTGATGGATTGATTATAAACCAACACAACACGGTGGCAAAAATGATTATAAACCAATCACACCAGCAAACCCGGATGGAAATAGAAGAAAAATGAAAAAGCGGTGGTGTTGTGTTGATAGCGACGGTGGGGATAGCGTGTTGATGCGGCAGTTGAGATGATCGGCTGTTGAGAGATGATCAACTATTGAGAGAGCGACGATGGGGAGATGATCGGTTGTTGAGAGAACGGAGGTGAGGAGGGTGAGTGAGTGAGTTAAAGAGAGAGAGAGAGAGAGAGAGAGAGAGAGAGAGATATGTTAAGTTAGATGTTGTTAGATATTAGGGTTTTGAGAGTTAAATGTGATAGTTTTATCTTTTAACAAGTGTAGGGTTAAAGATCTTTATAATTTTCAAATGGGCTTAATTGAGTCGTGTTAATTGGATTCAAATCGTGTTAAATGAGTCGTGTCAATTGGGTCAATTTCGTATCAATTAAGTGTTCAATTTTTTTACACGAACACGACACGAAACACGACAAGTCGTGTTTTTCGAATCAATTTCGTATCGTGTTATCGTGCCGTGTTAAAATTTGACACCCCTAATCGTGTGGTATTTTGGTTAATTAGTAGGTAGATAGATGAGTAAAGTATCGCTCACTCACTCATAGGCCTACCCTTCTTCCCACTCTCCTTATTTTGGCGCAAAACGCCTCTATGTTATTAATATTTCCCGGGAAAAAATTAACTACCCTTCATTGTAATAGTAAAATCTCCAAACACCGACACAAATCTCAACCTAATCTACCTCTCTCTCTCTCTCTCCCCCTAACATGGACAAAGCCACCTCACCTTCTTCATCATCATCATCATCATCTTCCCCAATGTCAAAACCCTCAACCCCATCTCCCCAAATCCCACAAATGGTCGGATTAAATTACCACCCTTCCCCCTCCCGATCCATTTACAGCGACCGTTTTATCCCCTCTCGATCCGGCTCTAATTTTGCTTTATTTGACATCTCACCCTCAAATAATTCCTCATCTGAGGACTCCTCAGGTGCTTACACAACACTTTTGAGGACAGCTTTGTTTGGGTCAGTTTCACCGGATAAGATAGGAGGGAGTTTGGTTAATCCTCCGAGTAGGAATATATTTAGGTACAAGACTGAGACTAGACAGCCTATGCATTCGTTGTCGCCATTTCCGTTTGGGTCCGACGATCAGTTGCCGGGGGTCAGTTATAGTCCGGCTAAGGCGCCGCGGAAGGTTTCGAGATCCCCTTATAAGGTCAGGTTTTGGAATTTGGTGAAAAATGTGGTTTTGGGCGTTGGGTTGTTTTGGATATGGTGATGTGGGTTTTGTTAAAGAGTAATGCTCCCCGAGTACAATAAAATTGCGCAAGGAGTATTGTATATCACTCGCTTTAATTGAAATTTTTTTATAATACTTTATTGGAACCATTGTGTAATTTTCTTCTTGTACTCTGTTAAAGAGTGATAGTAACTATATCAACCATAAAAATTAGTGTTTTGGATTTGATGATTTGTTAACAATGTGGTATTGGGATGTTTTCGATTTTTAGATGTGGGTTTTGGTTTAAATGTGGTTTTGGGTATTGGGTTGTTTTGATTTGGGTACTGGGTGTTTTGGGTGTTTTGGATATGGTGATGTTAGTTTTGTTAAAGAGTAATGCTGTGAGTACAAGAAAAATGCGCAAGGAGTATTGTACATCACTCGCTTTAATGCTTTAATTGAAGAATTTATATAATACTTTATTGGAATGGCATTGTGTAATTTTTCTGTACTCTGTTAAAAGAGTGATATGAACTATATCAACAGTAAAAATTAGTGTTTTGGATTTGGTGATATGGGTTTTGTTAAGAATGTGTTTTGGGTATTGGATTGTTTTGGATTTTGAGATGTTGGATTTGGTAAAAATGTGGTTTTAGGTAGTGTGGGTTTTGTTAAAAGAGTAATGCCATGAGTACAAGAAAATTGCTTAAGGAGTATTGTACATCACTCGCTTTAATTGAAGACATTATATAATACTTTAATGCAATGACATTGTGTAATTTTCTTGTACTCTGTTAAAAGAGTGATATTAACTATATCAAGAGTAAAAATTTGTGTTTTGGATTTCGTGATATGGGTTTTGTTAAGAATGTGGTTTTGGGTATTGGGTTGTTTTGGATTTTGAGATGTGGGTTTTGGTAAAAATGTGGTTTTGGGTATTGGGTGTTTTGGATATGGTGATGTTGATTTTGTTAAAGAGTAATGCTATGAGTACAAGAAAATTGTGCAAGGAGTATTGTACATCACTCGGTTTAATTGAAGAATTTATATAATACTTTATTGGAATGGCATTGTGTAATTTTCTTGTACTCCGTTAAAAGAGTGATTAACTATATCAATTGTAAAAATTACTGTTTTGGATATGGTGATATGGGTTTTGTTAAGAATGTGGTTTGGGGTATTGGGTATTGGGTTGTTTTGATTTTGTGATGTTTTTAAAAAAAAATGTGTTTTGAGTATTGAGTGTTTTGGATTTATGGGTGTTTTTGTTTGTTTTGTTTAGGTTTTGGATGCACCGGCATTGCAAGATGATTTTTATCTGAATCTTGTTGATTGGTCTTCGCATAATGTGTTGGCTGTGGGGTTGGGCAACTGTGTTTATTTATGGAATGCTTGTAGTAGCAAGGTGAGCTTTCCTTTTGGTTCCCCCTTGTGTTTTTATACTCCTTATTCGCCAAATTAATAGTTGCTGTTTGAGTTAAGATATTTTCCTTTACACATTTATCCTCACTTTGAGTGAATACTTCCACCATTATTCTCTCATTGGTATTGTTCGGGAGCAACTTCGTAATCTCACCTGTTTTATATACTCCCTCCATCCCAAAGTAATAGTCGTGCTTTCCACTTTTCTTCGTCCCAAGTTAAGAGTTGTGTTTCTACAAATTGTAGATAAAATTAGGTGACATTACTAAGTTATCCTTACTAAGTTTCTATTAATTTGGGAAACACTACTATTAATTTGAGCAATTTCTGTGCTTTGAGTCCCATCTTTTCTATTTACACTGTTTATTTAACTGATATGATTGAATTTCTACTGGGGACCTAAATGCAGGTGACAATGCTGTGCGATTTGGGTATTGATGACAGTGTGTGTTCAGTTGGCTGGGCTCAGCGTGGTACACATCTTGCTGTTGGAACCAGCAATGGAAAACTCCAGGTGATATGATTAGTCCAGTAAAACTAGTGGGTTCGGTTAATTATTAGTCCGTTAAAACCTGTGAGTTCGGGTTGAAACCTGTGAGTTCGGTTTATTATAAATATCCAGGTCCAGATAGTTTTGCTGTGACCCTGTTTCAGCATTACTGGGACATAATTAAACTGGATTTGTTGAGATGTTATAGAATTTTAGTTGAGAATGGACTGTTAATGAGCGTGTGAATGTGATTTATATTTACTCGATTCCACTAGACTTAAATCACAAAACAAACAAAACAAACTTTTACCCGTCTATCAGTTTAGCCGTTGAGTTTTGGTTTTATTTGGAAACAACATTAAGTTTCTTTTAACGTATCAGTATAGTCCACCGTTTAGTTTCTGGCCAAACTGAAATTTATTTTTCTGATGTCGCGATTCTTTTTGTTTACCAAAAAGGCTAAAATGAACTATTAAATACAAGCGTGCCCTGTGGGCAGTGTTCATTGTCTTCAGCCTTTGAAACCCTATTGTAACCTTACCATATTATCTCATTCCGGAAAATAGCTAGTGTTCCAGATCGCTAGTGATGGTCGTACAGCGAAAGGTGGTGGTCAGCTCTGTGACAATATGGGAACTATCATACACTTTTCGCATTGGGTTACTCTCCTGTGCAGCTATGTAGGATACTTTCTCCATTGTTTGTACGTTGTCTAAGGATATATTTGTTATGTTATACTTTTTCTAAAAGCAGTTATAACATCATCACCCCCCCCCCCCCCCCCTCTCTCTCCCTCTCTATTCATGTTTCCATATAACGCTGCTGAGGCAAGTTAGATTCTTTTATAGCATTGACATGGTACAGTCACGAAATCACAATAAGAAGAAGATAAACATCAATTTTTTTAATTCACCGGGAGTTGTGAGGCTGGCGTGTGGGTTGTTCTACCTGAATAGACAACTACACATAAATGAGAAGGTTGGGCTGAGTCTTGGTAGGATGAGGCAGGGCTGAGCTGGTATGTCTAGGAGGCGAATTTTGTCGCAAAGGTGGGGTTCTTTGGGACTAGTGTTAAGTTAGATTTCGCGGATTTTTGGTTGTGAGAAGATTTTAAAAAACAAAGGTTAAAGTGGGCGTATTGTTTAAGGGTAAAGTGGTTTTACTAAATGTCACAGCAGGTTTGCGTCCTCATTTTCAAATTTGTACTTGTCAAATGTCGATTTGAAAAATGTAAAGCAACATAAGCATTCCGTCTTAGTTTTTGAAACAAAGACTTAAAAATTGGAGTAAATCAAAATCTAAAGAAAGTTTAATGGTTGTATCAACCCCACTCCCCTCCCCCCACCAAAAAAAAAAAAAATAAATAAATTGTTTAAAATGAAAAACTTTCGAAGTTTCAATTAAGACATTCCTAAAAAAGAAATACTCTAAAAAAAAATGAATTTAGACTACTGGTTTTGTTAGTCCTTATTGCATTTTTTTCTGAAGATTGAGTAAAAAGCATTATAATGAGGGTTAGGGGTTGGGAGAAGGATATCAGACATGCTTCCTTTGGCTGGTTATTGAACAACAGGTGAGATAGCTGGTGGGGGAGTTGATTCTAGAGGAGAGGTTCACTGGGTTGTTTTATATTGTGAGGAATTTAGTAGGGCTGGTTGCCAAATCTTGCGAACTGTAATACGACTTGGGATTTTTGTAAATTTTGGTTGAACAATTCTCAGAAATTATCGAAACTCCTCGCCATCAACAAAACGAAAAGGCAATTGATCAATGATTAACACCTTAGCAAGAGCATCACGACATGCTTCTAAACTAAAACCAATTGCTACAAGACTCGGACCCTCCCCAACTTCTTTTTTAAACGAATTTTTTTTTAGTTTATCATCACACTTCCCGGAAATTTCTCACACTTGGTGATGTGGGCTAACATGCTTTTAGTTCCATTTTTCGTTGGATCACAAGCATATGTTGCAGGACAATAATTACATTTTGCCCCACGTTTGTTTAGATCACAACCTTTAATTTCAATAAAATGATCCCAAGCATACGATTTCGTTTCGAAGATTTTACCTCTGGTTTTTCGGGAGGTTGAGGTGGATATGTGCCTTACATTAGAGCTTGGGCAGAGGGAAGACCACCTTCATTTTCATCCATTTGAGCAGCCATTATCTACAATATACAACATAAATTTAAACAAGTTATTATGCTAACATTTTATACAAAATATTTAAAGCAAGACAAAAATAAAAAATAAATTTGAGATAAACCCTTAAAAATAGGGAAAGAAAGAAACAAATTTCATACATAATATTCAAAAAGATAGAAAAATTATAAACCCTTAAAATATATGTTTTTTTGTTCAAATAATACATCTGAGATGGACAAAACTTATTAATATATCTGAGAAACTATACATGGCCTATGGTTGAGTATAAAAAAAAATTGGCGATTTTGCTCACTATTTTTCGTTCAACACATGCTTTTGTTTTGAACTGACTGAGTATAAAAACTGATCGTCATTTTGCTCGCTAATTGGGCAAAAAAAAAGCTTTCATAGTTTTTTGAGAAAAAAGAATACCTGAAAGGCGACGCAACTGGTAGAATAGAATGAGGTGAGCGGCGCTGAGTTTCAAAACCTTTGTGTGTGGCAGCGTGAGAAGAAGAAGAGAAGATTTTGAGAGAGAAGAATGATGAGGTGAGCGGCGCTGGGAAGAATAGAATGGGTGTGTGTTGTGTTGTGCGTGTCTTTGTCTTAGTTAAGGGTTGTTTTCTCCTTTTTTTTTTTAAATTGACGAGCGTACCCCCATCCCTTTTCTTTGAGGTATTTTTTTTATATATAAATATAAGTAAACACATATATATATTAATATGTAACCGGCCCGGGTCTGTCCAGACTGGTTATTTAATAAGGTGGACAGAGGACCGGACCAATTAGACCGGTCTGTCAAAAAAAAAAAAATCAAACCGGACCGATTAAAAAAAGGGTAAAATTGGGCGGTTCGATTTGGTTCAGTTTGATCCGCCGGTCCAATCGGTTTTCAGAACACCCCTAGATTTAGGATATCTTTCCAGGTTGGGAATTGGAGGAAGTTGATGATTTCTTTGGGTGATTGGGGGAGACGGGTTTTCCATAGGAGGTGGAGGATGCTATCTGGTGGTTCATTCGCGTGGAAGTAAATTTGGAGGACGTTGGCATTGGCTAAGGTTTCTTTCTTTACCTGAACTACAACTAAGAGGAAATCCTGAGGAGTGACAGTATGAAGAGGAGGGCAAGTATATGGGTAGTCGTTGTTGGATGTGGAAGGCAGAGAAGGAGGCTGGGTACCCGCTTTTACAATGTTTGGTGACAAGGGGTCTTTAGGAGTTGATTTCTCCCTCTTTGGGCTGCATTGGGTTATGCACACTTTAGTGATATAGGTTTTGATACTTGGAAGCTTTGCAAGAGTAGGGAAGTTGGAAGGCAAGTTGGACTTTCAGGGGCAGCCCCTTTGTTCATATTCTGGAGGTTGTGTAGGGACAGAAAAAGGAGATGTTTTGATGGCCTGGACAAGCTTTGTTTTTCCTTCTTAAATGTTTTGCATTTCTTGCTCAAAGAGGAGTTCTCATTGTCTCTATCTCTTTATGTATTATTTTGGAGGATTAAATGGTATTGGAATCCGGTTTTAGACAAGGCCAAGACTGATTAAGCAGTGAATGTATTCAGACGGATTTAGGCTGTCTCGGTGGATTTTTTTAGCGGGGTGGCCAATTTTTTTACGAATTTTTCCCCATGTAGCCAACTCATAAACGACGAATATATGATTTTTATATATTTGTGCGAAATTAGGCGATATATTTAAATATTTTGGTGTTATTTTACAATTCATCGATTTATTATATATCTCGAAATTGCTTCCGGAATATATGTGTATATCCCATTTCATAGAATATGTTATAAATGTATATGAAATATTGGAAAAAACAAGGAAAAAAAAAATTAAAACTGCCGAGGTGCTAGAAAGTCGCCGGCCAGCTGCTTACTGCAGAGAACTTTTTAGAACACGGGAATCATTTTGGTCATTTTTTTGTTTGTGTTCATACGAAGAAACAAAAGAGTTTTTGAAGGAAGGTGAGATTGAATAGCACCGAATTCCCATCATCTCTTTTGAGCTTTTCTTTGTCCTCAGTGGCTCGTGATTGTAATTTTCCATTTCCTAATATATTGTGTCCAATTACGACCTTGGTTAGGATGCATAATTACAAAAAAAAATATCTACTACTAATTCCAAAATTAATAGATAAAAGTACTGAAATATTATGTAACGTTCAACTTGTCAAATTATATCACAATATTGAACAGTCACTACAGCAATTGAATGAAGACGTCGTATTACATCTTGTAAGGCGTACTTATTATAGTAACTCTCTACCCAGTATTAATACTTCTACCTTGATGTATGTAGATTTGGGATGCCTCTCGCTGTAAGAGGGTGAGAACTATGGATGGACATCGATTACGTGTTGGCGCCCTAGCTTGGAGTTCATCCCTGTTATCCTCAGGAAGCCGGGACAAGAGTATTCTTCAACGAGATATACGTTCTCAGGAAGATTTTGTTAGTAAGCTTAGTGGACACAAGTCAGAGGTCTGGCTCATAACTACGTTTTTTTTAACATGTCGAACAAATTAGATTGTTTGTTGTTCTCACAATTACTATTATATGTATCAATCTCTGTCTGAATATAAACTGTTTTTGTTGTAGGTTTGTGGTTTGAAGTGGTCTTATGATAACCGTGAGTTAGCATCAGGTGGAAATGATAATAGGGTATGTTATTTTATTTCATTTACATTCTATCTGATCCAGAAACTTGCTATATAGCATTTTGTTTTCGGGTAATTTTGACTTCCACCCCCACTTTTCTTCTAATCTCACTCCCATTTTTTTGAAAGTTTGAGATTTTCCTCAGCCCACCCCCTAATATATATATATCGCCTTTTGAGAGTCTACACAATTGGGTGTGCAGCTCAAATTTCTGGAAAACAATTGTGGGGATGAAGCTTAGACACCATTAGTTTTCTGTGGCAATGAACTTTACTTTCGGTGCAGCTTTTTGTTTGGAATCAGCATTCAACACATCCGGTACTGAAATACTGCGAGCATACAGCTGCCGTGAAAGCAATTGCGTGGTCTCCACATCTGCATGGACTTCTAGCTTCTGGTGGTGGTACTGCTGATCGATGCATTCGTTTTTGGAACACCACCACTAATTCACATCTCAGCTGCATGGATACTGGTAGCCAGGTAAATCTTCTAATCATTTAGGCATGGGACGGAGCCAGGAATTTATGTCAACCCATAGCTAGTATAAAGCTGAGTTGAGTTGAGAGCCAACAATATATGTGCCCAAGTGATGGTGGTTGTGAAAAGCGCTAAAATGTCTGTATTTGAATTAATTACGACTAAGGATTTCTCACGAGTGTCTAAATTATACTCCATTCACCTCAAGTTAAAGTCTCTTTTTTATAGGGCAAGTATGTGACATAAATGACGCCAAATGGGTAATGAGAGAAGATATCACACACGCCTCAACTCTCTAAGCTCTCCAAAATATAGAATGCCCCAAATGAGGCTACAAATGGGGTATTTATAGGTGGAAAGTAACTTAGGCTCCAAGCAATGATTTAATTACAAATGTACCCCTATTAGCCTTTGCCACTTCCTTCCCTAAATACCAAGCAAACAACTACTAAAAGAAAATACAACCAAAGGTGTTGTTTGTTTTTACCTCTTAAGTCTGAATCTAAGAGGTACCAAAAAGTGTTTGTTTTTTTAAATGATTACGAGGCTAACGACTATATTTGGCTCTTAATGATTAAGAGGTAGAGTTACATCCGAAGTCTGAATCCCAGTCTAAATACATCCATTTAGAGGTTTATTCAGACATAAAAACAAAAATATTTTACAGATTCAGATTTCAGACTTCAGATTCAGATTTCAGATTTCAGACTTCAGATGAAAAAACAAACGCAAAAATGGCCCATAAACTTCCAATTCACATCAATATCGTACACATTATTTAATAATTTATTCATCAGGTTGATAGTTTTTATCAAATTACCTGAAATTCATTGTTTGCAATAGAAAACATTCAGTCTTAATAACTACAAATGTCTTCCACTGAAATTTTAGCAGTAAAAGACCTAAAGGGGAAAATGGAACAAATTTAAATGACGGGACAGTAATGACAATGCATTTTACTATGCAAAGTTGCAAACATACCTCAATGCAGCATCACAGTGGGGCGAAAAACATGATTGTACTTGTGTTAATTGATGAATAAGTGTTGGCAGAAACTCATTCCAAAAATTGAGTGTGAATACATATAAAAAATAATGAGGACCCTAATGAATTGAATAAACCCTAATTAATTGAAGAACCTAAATTAGAATAATTAAGTCTAAAAATAACATAAATTACACCAAGAGATCTGTAGATATGAAGATAAAGCCATAAATTTTACCAAAAAGAATTATAAAACATCTAAGGAAGAAATGTTTGTGATGGCTAGGTGGTTCACCAGCCCAAAAGCGAGGCAGAGTGGTGGCCTCGCTGCTCGCTGAAAGCTGCTGCTGCTCGATGAACGCCGCTGAATAGGAAGAATGTTAGTTTAAGTCTTGGGTTATTTGAGACTCAGTGAATAAGTGAATGACGAAATGGGTTCCTCAGTAGTGGTGGGTTAGGTACGTCTAGGTAATTAGAATTAGAAATAGGTAAAACTTGGGACCGGACTGAACATAGAATTAGTGATTAGATGGGCCAATAGGGTAATAATCTTCTTGGTAATAATTTTTTTTGCAATTTGGGCCCCGGGCTACAGTTTGGGTAGGCACTTGTATATTCAGTCCCTGATTTACACAATCAATCTCATTTTATTTGCATGTTTGTCTCGGTTGTTTGTTATATTGTTGTCCCTTTTGTGCAAGTTGAACAAGTGTAATGTTGAGAGGTTCGAAGGCATGAGAGAGAGAATAGTTGAAGTGGTAGCAAGTATAATCATACTGTCCAAATAATTATTAGTAAAAAAAAATGGTAGTAGTTTGTTGCATTCTTGGTGGTTGATGGTAAAATGAATTAATTTAAATGTTGCACAAACACGGGTAGCGAGTTTAAATCTTGGTTGATGGTAAAATGAATTAATACTGTAACTGCAGTTTCTACATTGATAAGTTATATGGCTGAAGAGCAAAACCTCACAATGTTAGTTGTACTTTTAAGCCCAACATTACACCCTGCTGGGAGTTCATGTCCTCAGATACCTGCTCCCCTCTCCCCCCCCCCACCCCCACCCCCACCCCCACCCCACACCCAAGCTTCCTTTTTTTCCTTCCACAAAGATCGCCTGTAGATTATTTCCTAGATTTGTTCTTGGTTATTTGATGCGCATATCAGCTTAGTAACCAGAGGGTGAAAGAATATAACATTTGGTTCGAGTTTTTATGTTTCATGGAATATTATTGATAAATCAGCATTTTATGTCTCATAATTCATGTCAAGAGTGTGAATCATTGAATGCTATTTCCTTTCTTGAAGCTCAAACTTTATATGTGAATATACCAATTTTCAATTCCAGGAAACCTAAAAAACTCGACCAAATGAGCACTTATGGAAAAGAGGGGCAAGGATCAAGACATTGTCTAAATTCGATTAACATAGGACCAATGTCAATATTCATCTTGTACCATAGAGTTTACTGAGAGTATAGCTGTTTATTAACTTATGCTTTCTATCTCTAAATGTTTTAAAACGAGATACTAATTCCTGTTGTACCTATCGCAGGTATGCAATCTTGCGTGGTCCAAGAATGTGAATGAACTTGTCAGCACCCATGGATATTCTCAAAACCAAATAATAGTTTGGAGATATCCTACAATGTCAAAGGTACCCTAGTATGAGGCCTTCGTACATATCTATGAAAGCATATAACTTCCTTTTCTCTCTCTCTCTCTCTCTCTCTATGTATATATATATATATATATATATATATATATATATATATAGAGAGAGAGAGAGAGAGAGAGAGATGTATATATGTATATATATATATACATATAGAGAGAGAGAGAGAGAGAGATGTATATATGTATATGTATATGTATATATATATAGAGAGAGATGTATATATGTATATACATACATATACATATATACATCTCTCTCTATATATATATACATATACATATACATATATACATCTCTCTCTCTCTCTCTCTCTATGTATATATATATAGATATAGATGTATGTATGTATGTATGTGTGTTTGTATCTTACTAACTTGTTTCTGTAACTTTTTGTTAATGCAGTTGGCAACCCTTACTGGCCATTCACTTAGAGTTCTTTATCTTGCCATCTCACCAGATGGACAGGTAGCTAATACATTGCTCATTTATTATATTTTCAATGAATCATTAATTCCTGTTATTTTTACTTTCCCCTGTACATAACTACGATAATTCTTGTTGCAGACAATTGTGACAGGAGCAGGAGATGAAACACTTCGGTTCTGGAATGTTTTCCCTTCTCCGAAATCTCAGGTAACTGTGCCAATCTGACTTGTATCCTTCGCCAAGAATGAAGTCTGATTTAGTTTCTGACTGATAGAAGGTTAATACTGTAATGTTCTAATCAGCTGAATGAAGAACATTGCATACTTAGGACTGTGTAATGAACTGCTTCTGAAATTTGTGTTTGTTAAGGCCTTTCAGGCTTGGTTATTAAAATTGACTGACAAAACTTGAACATCTTCTGAGGTTGCATTGGGTTTTACACCTATGTTAAATAAAATTAAGTGGTAAAAAGTTTTTTAACTTTATTCAGAGTTCTGTTTTGTTCACTAGATTGTCAAAAATTATATAATTATACAGGTAATCACAATATTATATGAACTCCAAATAAGTCAATACTTTTCACCCAAGTCAGCTTAAAGCTTGTTATTTATTGAACGTAGTAAGCTCATATACTGGTAAGTAGCACCATCACGGAAGGCTTAGACAACAATCACGAACTCTCATTTCATCTATAGTCAATTAAATTACAAGAGAGTTTCGATAGGGAATCTTTATAGGGCCCAACGAACATGGGCACCAAGTAACCCTAATTGATAAGAAGTCTAAGCTCAAAGTAACCTCTGGACTAACTAGGGTTTATAATCCTAATGAATATTTCTTACTCTTCCTATCTAAAACATTAAAATTAAAATCTTTACTCCTAGACCCGATCTGCACGCCATCCATCCATCCATCCATCCATCATTCTCTCCTTTAAAAAAGTTAGGCCATGAGCTTCAGTGGTGAATTGGAGAACGTTCAAGACGCACGATTTCAACTAAAAATTTGGAATATCTTGGGAATTTTAATTGCGACTTCAACCAAGTTCTATGCCCAAGGAATTAAATTATAAACAAGTGCAAATTGGAAAAAACCTCGAGAAAGAGCTAGGTTTTTAGTGGGGGAGTGTGATGTGAATCACATTTTCGGCCTTTTAGCAATTTCTTGTTTTAATATTGTAATTTTCTTTGTTTTTAAATGTTTTGCATTTCATTTGTAATGAGGTCGAATGAGGGCCAATTTATTATTTAATGTAATAAGAAAAACCTAGACCATGTGATATTATGGAGGGGACCATCTTTAGTGTTGTCACCCATGACATGATGCTAGAAGATTCGTCTAGTGGTAGGAAATATGTTCACTAGACCTCTTTATCCTTCTATATAGTGTAATCCCCATTTTGGGCATGGGAAGGAATATAATAGAGTTTTAAGGAGTGCACCAATGTTTGAATATGTTTTCTTTGAATGCTGCTGACACCGCCAACGTCACATCAATCCTTTATTGCCCAAATTGTTCTCGGAAATGAAACAAAAATGAATTAAAATCTGATTGATTGTGGTTGTTTATGAATCACAGTGGGATGTGTACACAATAATACTAGGCACAATACCATGAGCTAACAATTCTTTTATGCGTAATACAATAGCTGAAGACTTGGACAGTACTCGAAATCTGATGTAAGCGCATCTGAAATTAATCACAGCAACATTTTATAGTAATTAGAGGTTGATCAAATGGCTTATTTATAGGCTAAGTTATCTTGCTAACAAAGAAAAACTTCTAAACTCTAAAAAGTAAAGAGACTAAAGAGGGAAAATTAAGATTATTTCCAAAAGAATATTACCGAGACCTAAAACACGAATTAAAATAAAGGTCTGCTCCACTTGAGAGGGAAGTCGTTCACGGAGACCCCCATCATACTGGTTAGTGAAGATACAAATAGAGGTCACTCGAGACACGAACCGATGTCGAAGAAGCCGAGCTCACCCCAAAACATCCCCCGATGAGATCGGTCATGCCGATCCATTAGAGGGTGCCAACGATGCCGCACTTTGTTGGACCATGCGTAATCAAGATCAAAACCGAAGTACCAAATCAGAATGGGATTCAAATGCATCCCAAATAATGTCCACATACAATGGCGGATCCAGGAATTTGAGTCAAGGGGGGCGAAATTTCTGACGAAGCCTGGGGGTCGGGGGCGGGAGCCCCCGAGCCTATTTTTTGGGGTTGTTTTTACTTTTTTTTTTTTGCAATTTTTAACCTAAAAAATACTTGAGGTAGTAATTAACTAAATTTAGATTCCTACTTTGTTCGTGGATTCTTTTTATAATATTTCAACATAATATTACCCTAACGGATTGTGTGTTGTCTCCTCTTTTCCGTTTAAAAAATTTCTTTATGACTTTCTACATTTACACCAATTACTAATTTTATACACAAATTTTAGACTAGATTATTCACAAATGTTTATAAAAATTTATACACAATCTAGGGGAATACATAATACACATAAAATTATTCACAAATGTTTATAAAAATGTATACACAATCTAGGGGAATACATAATAAATAATAACTGAGATATCATTTTTTATGTGTAAAGCTAGTCTAGATTGTGTATAAATTTGATCAATCCACGGGTAAAATTTGATCCAACAACAATTGTGAATAATTTTGTATATTATGTATTAATTTGATCCAATCTAGGGGAATACATAATAATCTAGGGGATATCATAATAAATAATAATAAATAATAATTTGATCCAATCTAGGGGAATACATAATAATCTAGGGGATATCATTTTTTACATACATAAATAATAACTGGTCAATCCACGGGTAAAATTTGATCCAACAACAATTGACTCGAAAGAAACCCCATCTGCAACACTGCTATAAAAATCTCCACTTCCCCCCGTACAAACCAAAGAATTATTCAACATTCTAATGGCATCACTCTGGTTTAATCTGAGTGCTAAAGCAGAGTACTCATAGGCAGGACTTGACGGGGCATCCGCCGCCGCCGGACAGTGAGGCAAATCAATGAGAGAGGAGATGAGGTGAGGTGAGGAGTGTAGCCGCGGCTGAGCCTGAGAGAGAGGAGAGGAGAAGAAACGTGCGTGTGTTTGGGAATGAGGTGAGGAGAAGTTAGAGTTTGAGTAATTGGTCCGTGAGTGCATGTGTTTGAAACGTTAAGTTTTTTTTTTAATTAATTACACATTTACACCCTCATCTTTGTAAATAATAAGTGAACACTAAGTTTGAATATTTACTGAAAAATCCCTATATTTTTTTTTATTTTTATTTTTTAAATTTGAACTGGGGCGGCTGTCCCACCTCGGCCTATGGTGGGTCCGCCCATGTCCACATACCTTGTACTCAGACAAGTCCACGCAATCAAATGCGACCAACTTAGATCAAACTACCATAACATTCCATCTCGGATCCCCATCTTCGTTCCCAAAAAGTAGGAAGAACTTGAAAGTGAGTGTGAGTCACCGAGTCAATATCTTCAAAATATTGAAGTATCCCCAATATAATACCCAACCTCTCCTCCCAGAAGATGGGAAATAAGTCTATGATAGAATAAACCTTGGCATCTTGAAATGTGGTCCGAGTGACCACCTATCCTCGACACGCTTGAAACGTCGATTGTAGTAGGAACTATGGGGGGACATTAGTCAAAAGAAACAAGAATGGGGGACAAGAATGGGGGCCACCAGGAATAGCTCAACGAAGGGAAAACGGATGGTGACGACTTTGGCGGATACACGGAGTTTGGAAAAATGGACTCTACACTCACGCTCGACCTCTTTGTACTTTTCTTTCATTTCTTCAATCGTCTTACGGCACGAAATTATCTTCTGACGCCACTTCTCGTAGCGATGGGCAGTGATGAAAGGCTCTAAGTAACTTTTCAAAGTTGAGGGGTGGTTGGGAGTCTTGTTGAAAGCTCACGATGGTTGGTGGGGTTTGATTTTTAGAAGGGTTTCTTGACAAAAGTTTTTTGGGGATTTTTCAATCAATATTTGAGAATCAAGTGGGAAGGGTAGAATAGCATACTAAAAGGGAGACAAAATAACTTCATAACTACCTTGATGGGTTAGGGAAGTAATTAGGGTTGGCTTAGGGTCACTTGCGACTACCTCATCAATGGTTGGACCTAGCGGAGATCCAGTAGGGGGTGAGACCTCCGATTCCATGAATCTAACATGGGGTGTGATTGTTGGTTGGAACCATCCAATCCAAGGGTTTTGAGATCCGTGTCACTGTAGGCCAAAGTAGGGGTAATGTAGGCCCAAGGAGATTGTCTGTGAAGGCTCGGTGGGGCTCTCTATGAGCCGGCTCAGTTCACCAAAGGGCGGGGGTCCTAATCTAATGTTTCGGGACTGGGGAGTGGGCTGTCATGGATGCTAGTTTCATGACCAGGGAAGGTTTTGTCGGACTCTGACACGAATAGCCCCAAATTGGCTAGGATGTGACCTCATATGGAGGCTGACAACCGCCAAGGATCACATTCTTTATTCGATATTACTATGAGGGTGGGATAAGGGATTGTCAGGATGGGAGGTGGGAGTAGAAATTGGGTCTGGTGTCCGGGTTTGAATAAGCGAAGCTAGAGGCTCATACAAAACCAGTGCCACTTGACAGCCATTCTCTCAGCATACCCATAGCTCTACAAAAACATTGACAATCACAATAAGAGCAAATGCGGCTATGATACTAGTCTGTTTTAAACGCAATGAAAATTAATAATAACATTCTAGAAATAAGAGTTCCTCTCATGCATTCATCTCTCCAAAGAAAAGTGGTTACAGTGGTTGGCCAAATCCTTATTTATACACCAAGTTATCATTTTAGCTAAGATAAGCCGAAAAGATAAAAAGACTAAAGAGGGAGGGACTATTACCCCTACCTAAAATACTTCTAAAATAGAAAAATAACTTGAAGGAGACACGCAAATAAAAATGTATAATGAAACAATATAATCCAACTCTTGGGACCTCACGCACATGTTTCAATTTCTCAATTCGTATTCCCAGTTGTTTAAATTACTAGCAAGCTCACAAAAAAATATTTATAGGCAAGGGAACTTGGGCACCCAGTTACCCTAAATGATAATAAATCTAAAGGTAACCTCTGACCAACTACTGCTTCTGTCCCAAAATAATAGACCTGCTTTTCTTTTAGTTTGTCCTAATTGAAAGTGGGATCTGGTTGTTTTGGGGTTATATTGATGGTTCTTTCTCAAATCCATCTTAACTACAAAAGCGGATGAGAGATTCTTCTCATCTCACTCCTCAAACAATACCCATGAGAGAACAATGGTCCAAGTATATATATTCCATTCAAAGGTATTCATCATTTTTAGGAGGGTAAATTCGGTGAGTAAATTGATTTCTTAAATTGGTTGACTTTCAAACCCCAGCTTTTGATTTGGGAAGGAGGGAGAAGGATATATGAAGGAATGTAGTTTTAATCTATCAAATCTTTCACAGAATCACACGCCGTATGGCCATTATAGTTTAAAAGTATACAAAAAAACAAGCTACTTAATCGGGCTCTACCTAGTTATAGCTCTTTTGAACAACTTGAGATCTAAACATATAAATCTTGGTCACATCGCAAGTTTTTATGATTTAACTTGAACAAGCTTGGCTCGTTTTGGATTGTTTACGGCTTAGGCTGATACATGACCCTCTGTTAGAATTTGCCTTTGCTTATTTTCTTTATCCTTGTGCACCTTTTATCTATGTTCTGCCATGATAATAATAGACAAAACTAATCATGCAGAATAATGAAAGTGAAATCGGAGCATCATTTCTTGGAAGAACTCAGATCCGGTGACTCCTCTGCAGGCTCTTTGATTTCGGACTTGCCTGTACTTGTAATTCCTCATGCAGTTGCATCACATTTTGTTTTGATCTTGAAAACTACAGGGGAAATCGAAAGGAAAGGGAAAAAAATAGTATTTGGCCTTTGACCCCCATTAGTTATTGGTGTCATGACTTTAGCACCCCAAGTCTTGCATAATATTTTGCTCTGACACTCAAAAGCGTCATAAAGATTTTGTACGACATTTTTTGAGTGCTTAAGTTACTTTTGGGTGTCAAACCTATATCATATTAAAATTTGGGTGTAAAGTCATAATATGCATACCAAATGGCGGCCAAAGTTTAAATAACGTAAAGAATAACAATGTAAAATAAAATGTAGCATAGAGTTTGTTTTTTCCTCTTTCCTTCGCCTTTTCCTTTATATTTTCAAGATCGAAGCGTGGCGTAAAGAAGAAAGTCATATCTCGTGACAGATGAGAAGAGGAATACATAAAAGAGCTCTCAGCTGTTTGGCCTGCTTCAACGAAAGCACCTATAAACCAGAAAATATGAAGAAGAAGAAAAGCTCTTGAAATGCAAGTAGAAGAGACAACTTTTCTCTGTTTTTCATGGAAATTGATGACTTGGAATCATCTATTTTTGTGATGAGAGTACACGTTACAGTGGGAGAGGTTAATTCTCTTTTAAACTTTTCCTCTGCATTTTGTAATTAAAAGAGAAGCTAATTATGTTTTGAATGTCAAGATGTAGCGTAGCCGAGTTTCTTTTATATTTAATTTGTAAATAAGTTATTATTTCATAATAAAGGATACACAAGCAAGGACTTGGAGACTCTAATGGTTTCATACTGTCATGGCACGTAGCTAGCAACAATATTGCTCCAAAAGCTTCGACCTTTTATTTTATTTGCATGGTATTTAAATTACACAATCTTTGCTGAAGTCTTATATATAATCTCCATGTTGAAGTGAAGCTGAGGTCAAGTCTTTATTGTCCTGCCTTTGGTCTGCACATTAATATAATATATTTATGTGAAAAAAACATTAAAAAACATTTACTTATAAAATTATCAATTGACTTCAAAATAATACAAAGAGAACATTTTTTGAATTAGTGTCGAAATATCATGTGTCAGTTTAGAACATCATATTATTGTATAGCTTAAAATCTTAAATTATGCCTTAAATTTGAGACAAGGTGTAACAAGTGATAGATCCTTTGGGTAAGAATATGACACCCCGAAACGAGCACAAATTAACTAACCATGACCAAAGAGAACTATAGGTGCTAAATCCCGCAATGCATAAATCCCAAGCAATTATAACCAAACAAGAAAACAGATCATACAATTGCACAACACAAGGATATACGTGGTTTAGCAATTGCTTACTTCCTCAAGGTGTTTCTCTTTCTTATTACTTGGCTACAATAATAAGAATTAGATGCCTGCCGTGTAGCATTTTAGGAGCTCTTAAGTGTAGTTGAAATTTGATCGAAGATAATCTCCCTACGCGAGCTCCGCTGATCGAACTCCCTTTTGTTCTTATCTCTAAAGCTGCAATTTTCGTTCATGTTGTTGGACAGATGTCACTCAATCCTAATAATTCAGATTGTTCAGATAATTCCCCCACAATAACAATTATACTTCGAGACTCTGTATAAACTGAGATACCTTTACACATCCAAATTAGTGATGCGGACGACATTGTACCAGAGTATTTGGCCAAACGGGACATCAACCTAAGAAATTTGAGTTTGCTTTGGACAAACAAACTCATTTTACAACAATAAGCGAGTTTTAAATCTATGCAAATATCATTGTGTATACCCTCCTCGAATGGGCAAATGTTGTATTTTGTTTCATTTTATCCTTTTTTTTACGTGAGAAAGAGAGGGGGGGGGGGGGGGGGGGGGGTATATCCATTCTGGTCAAATAAAAACTCTTCTAAACATATACTAATATCCTAGTTAAAAAATTATTTATATTTTGGCGTATATGAAGTAGGGGTGTAACACAGATGGATATGAAGCGGATATTATACTATTAATTATCCGTATCCGTTTCCAAGTAGACTATCCATATCCGTTCGGATAGTATACACAACTATCTTTATCTATATCCTTTCGGATATACCGGATTCAGACATTATTCATATCCGTTAATATTATTTAATATATGAACATTTTGTTTATCGAGCATTGATTTGAAAATTTGCAAAATCTTAACAAAATTAATTTTTACACAACATTTTAAATAAGATAAAATATTTTATTGAATATGAGTGTAGAAAAAATAGTTAACCAAATTTTACGAGGCTTAAAAGCAAGTCATAACATTTAATGTGTATTAAATGGCCCCTCATTGACCTGATATCAATTCATATCGGGTCAATGAGAGTTTGAAAATTTCATTTTAGTGAATACATGGGGGAAGAAAAATTGAGTCCCAACTATATTACATTGGCAAGACAACTATCTATAAGTTGTTATAAGTATGTCAACCAAATGGGACAATATCTAGAGTTAGTGACTTTAGATAACAAGACAACCAATGTAAAATAGATGCATAGTGTGTAAGATGGTATTAAAGAGAATGGACTAAAGTATAAAATTTGCTTTATTGTGTTCATACATTATAAAGTTAATAATTTAAATAGTTTTCAAAAAATAATCAATGTAATTGAATTATATATATATATATATATACTAGGGTATGCCCGTGCCTGAAGGCACGACGCTAATTTTTTAAAGTGTACATCGTTGATAGGGCCATACGTCGTGTTTAGTTCGCAACAGATAAATAATTTTTTAAATAACCTATGGTACGAACCTATTAATTAAAAAAAATGGAAATTTTTTTACACAGACCTTGGTACAAACACAGTAAGTCAAAAAGTTTTTTTTATAACCTATAATTATAAACAATTTAAAAAATTTGAATAAATTTTCATGTATTTATATGATTATTCATCGTGCTTATAATCCATCTAGGACCTCATATAAATATCATATCCATAAAAAATTCAATTATGTCTTAAAGTAATTTTACAATACTATGTAAACATTTTAAATTTTTTTGACAAAGTCTCCTTTGTTTATATTATAGGACTATCTAATATTTAAAAAATAAAAAATACTCCCAACAACAACAATTATAATAATTCATCTTGGACCTATTATAAACAACATCCTAATTTAACTTAAAAAAATTACAACACAACTAAGAAGTTCAAGTTCATATATTTAGTTCATAATTTAGAACTCAATAGAAAAAAAATGGGCTTCTAAAGATAATGAATGAAGCTTGAGAGAAAACCAACTTCAAATATTCTAATCTTATATTCATGTCAGAAACATTCTGTGTGCACCCAACTTCAAAAATTCAAATCTTGTAAAAAATAAGGGTTTAACGGTAATGTTCCAACCCAATAAGTATCTAATTGCTCTTTTTATAAAAGAAGGAATCATAGTCCGACAAAACTTATACAGGTCTCAATATGTATGCTTGCGGGGTCACTCTTTGGGAGTCTCTTCCTCTGATTTCAATTGATCTATTTCTTTAGTGCCTTACTATTGGACTTCTTAAACAACCTAAGATCTCAAGCTTCTCCATATAGGAATGTTTTTTGTTGGTCACAATATTGGGTGGTCTTTCTACTTCCTTTGCCTTGCTACCTTTTGACACATCCTCATCTGATTCTTTTTTCTTCTCTGCCTCTCCTTGATTCAATGTCCGACCCATGAAATCCAACAATGTCATTACGGAGGGTGCCTCTGTTGATTTGAGCTTCTCTAACTCTTCTTTGGCATTTGGGAACTTCCCATACCCTTAAGTGGTCTAGAATCTATTAGAGGGTACCCCTTTCTTTCTCCAATTGATGGATTTCGTGCAAGAGAATCTGCATAAAGAATGAAGACGCGTATAAGAATGAAAACAACTAAGGAGAAGTCACATATAAGGCATATAATATATTGAGCAGAGGAATTATATATATGGTTATGAAGTCTTCTACGGGACCTTCATCTATAAAAAGCAAATTCAACCAGGAAATTCACAAAACCATATATAATATATAAGGCACGATGATTACTTTTTCAAGTTATACATCTAGTATCTTTTAAAAAAATTCGACAAATTTCCCCATCCAACCTTTTTCAAAAATAAAAAATACAACAATAATAATATAACACCACCTACTAATAGTCCGTCCCTTGCATTTCCACACATAGACGAACGTTCAATAATGCATACATTTTTTTAACCAGAGTCAGTTCCAATAGGATACCTTATCTATTACAGTAGCTTGTGAAGGAGAAAAGCAGGAGGAGGGGTTCTTGGAGATCCCATCATCACCAAAGCAACTTATAAATTTTATGGAGAAAGAGAGTCGAGGAATCCGCTAGGGAGTACCAGTGATGGACATTACTGCTACTGCTCCTCACATACATTGCCTCATAATACCGCGAGTCATCAAATATTGCCATTATTTGATCAGGTGTAAATGTTTGTTTCTCATTAAAGTATTGTAAATTAATCAAAATGCCACCATTCAGACCTCTGAAGTTTAAAAAAGCAACAACTGAAGATCACCCCGTACACTCGGTTCGTTAAAATTGGTACCAATCAACCTCTTAACCTGAGAAATAGTCAATTTAGTGTTCATGGTGGCAGAGGCAGCCCCAGTAGAACCACGGAACCTTTGTTTCTCACCGAATGATACCACATGTGGTGTTTCTCGATTTGATTCATCATTCAATACAACATCTATTCCACGTTGCTTTGCAACCGCAATAACCCAGTTCTCATTTCCAACATCAAATCCTACCATTATCATTTCTAGCAAAAGTACAACATTGCCTGTCCATGATACAATAAGTGATAGTAACAAACAGGTATTCAAAATGACAGAAATTCAAAATAGGAATTCAGAATATCTACAAACCTCTATTTCGGATTTTTACAGTCACTATTTTGAATTTTTAAAACAGTATTTTATAATGTCTGAATCCAAACTAATAAGAATTTCTAATCGTGTTTTCCTCCAAACACAGTTTTCTCTACGTCTCAGCTTCACATTACTCGCATTCTAATAATAACAAATTATAAAAAAGGGTAAAGAAAGTGAAATACCTTAATGTAAAAGGTAAAACTTGTTTGTTTCCATCAAGAGCAATTATGATGAGGCAGCTCCTGTGACTGCGTGAAACCACTGTTCATGTCGCATTGCGCAGCAGCAGCACCTGTAACTATTGCGCTTGCAACTCTCATTCTTCTCAGAAGTAGAAACTGTGACACATGGGTTGTTGCACTGTTTATTTTGGTACATTTTGCAGCTCTCATTCTTCTCAGCAGCAGCACCGAGAGCTGTTGCATTTGCGCTTAAAGTCACTTCCAATATAAAATAATTCTAAACAATTACAAACCCATGAATTTAAATTTTCAAACAATATAAAATAATCCCCGACTCAAAATAAAAGGCATTAGCTTAAACATAAAGAATAACCTTCAACCGTGACATATTGTTTAAATTTATATTGTTAAAATTTTCTAACAATATAAAATAATCCCCGACAAATTAACTACCGTGACATACCTTCAAACCAAGAGAGCATAGATGATGAAACAAAAGCCTGATCACACCAAACATTTGAAGATCTTCAATACACATGGAGTCACAACGTTGAAAAAAAAAATAACATTAACTTTCTTCTAATAAAGAATAACCTCTGTGTGTTATGTTTATACATATTTCATGTACCATTGTTAATTTTCCATGGCTTGAGCACACCTATAAGAATGACTACAACTATAATGAGGAGGATGAGGATAACGATGCACATCCATTTCCTTGAGTTCTTTTGCAAACTTTTTGCCTTCTGTAGGACAGTATTCCCATATTGCATATGGTCTACGACACTTGAAATATGTGTTTTTATGTTGTCAAGCAAGTCCCTTGAGCATCCACCAATACTACCATATCTAAGAACACCTATTGCAATTCAAGAAGTATAATTAATAATAATTTTACCTGAATCAAAAGATTCTTCATTACTAAAATAATTAAACATTGATTTTACCTTACAACTCAATGATGCATAGCATTTTATATTGTCGCATCGAAACATTTAAGACAAATACGACAAACCAAGATGGTTAGTACTTTATTACTGACATGTGCCAAAAAGATAATTAACGAATCCTAATCACAGTGTAGGACATTTATATTGCTGTTAACACGCACTTTGTCCAATCTGGACCAGGTGGGTCCATTATTCAAGGTGAACCTACTGCTATTGAATCCCACATCCATGAGGTCTCCATGATATAAACCCCTACCTACACTGTGATTAGGATAAATAGACATGAATATCTGGAATACCAATCTTGTTACTATGATTTTGGGATACCAACCCAAAATGCCATGTAACTAATGCATATACCTGAAATTTTAGAAAGTGAAAAAAAAAAACAGTTAGACGGACATGAGGAAATGAATGTTTATAATATAAGACCATTTAATATGTGGATTGAAAGACTAAAAGGTACAAAATTTGAGTAATCTGAGATCCTGTGTAGTGTTAGCTGCCCCTGTCACCCCTCCCTGTAATCTGAGATCCTGTGTAGTATTAGTTGCCCCCATCATCCTGTGTAGGTAGAAAAAATAGTTACATGCCCTATCTCTAAACATGTGACATGCCATCAATTCTAGCAAATTACTTATAGCAAATTATAGCCATAAATTCCTCAGGTGGAGAATGCAACTCTTTGCAGTAATCTTCCTGCTTAGCACACAATTTGGCAACTCAATCTTCCTGTTACACCTGAATAAGTAAAAGCTACACGGCTATACACCTTAATTTCTCCCAATTCAATAACACCACAATATATATGCCCAAAAAACAACCAGTTCATATTAAAGTGATAATGTTCAAAATTATTACTATACGATCCCAAAAACTGGTCTAAAAAATGGAAATAAATTTAGCATCATTGAGTAATTAGTACATACTCATGCTGATGGCATTACATCAAAGTTTTTGGGGATATAATTGCACATACTACTTGGTTAGTGTTCTACAAATTCCATTTGAAATAAATAAAATAAAATTAATGTTGCACCACGTACTACTTAGTCAGTGCTGATGGCATTACATCAAAGTTTTCGGGGATATACTTGCACATAGTACTTGCACATGCTACTTGGTCATAAATTTATGGTTGAATTAGAACTGGAAATGAGAGTGTAATATAGAAATATGACTAATGACATATCACACCTCATATAATGTTACTAATTTAAAAAACATATTACTAATGCACCTGAAAAATAGTCCACGTGGTAAAAATGTAATATAATAGCCTTTATATTGTCTGAGAGTAGCATTGCACGAACAAACACAACTATAGTGTTGATATTTTCTCTCTATTCATATTTATAGTGGAGTAAGGCTAGGTCATGTCAATGGAATGTGAACCGAACTCAGATTCCTTGCTACAAAGATGACAAAAACAAAGGAAACAATTAGATCCCAAAAATAAACATAAAGAGATCTTAGTCGAAACAAAAATCGAACCACAAATTTGACAAATCAAACCAGATTGTGTGTATTTTCATGCATATGAGTGTCTGTGATTACGATTTTGAAGAGTGATTAGGGTTCGATCAATAAAATAACACTCTCAACAAATTAATCTGCAAAACAAAACATATGACAAAAAGATGAACATAAAAAAAAACAGATGTAGGTGGGTATAAAAACCTTACCCATAGATATGGGCGTATGGTGAGTGTGGGACGGAGAGAAGGGGAGGAGGTGGAGATGGCGGTGTGGAGAGGAGGGGGGAGGTTATTTCGTGAGAGGGAGATAGTGAGGAGAGAGAGAGGGGTAGGGTTTGGGGGGAAGCATGGCTGAGGGATAGAATGAGAATCCGTGTAGGTTTGGGGGAATGAGTGAGAAAGGGAGGCGGATGAGGTAGGGTTTGGGGGTATGTGTTAGGTGTAAATTAATCTCAACCCTCCATTTCTAGCCTAGGTGGCTTCAATCTCAACCACAAAGTATGTCTCCAACTTATGAATAGTAAAAACACCATCCTACTTTATTTTATATATATATATATATATATATATATATAATGCTCTTGTGTGAACTATTCCGCATTTTAAGAATGTAGACCGGACATGTGTCAACTAACGGTGCGCTTAGAAATTATCGCCTAAATTATAGGCACACTCTCTCTCTTTTTTGGGCTCACCGCCAGGTGACACATGTTCGGTCCGCACTCTTAAAATGCGGGCTGGTCCGCACAAGACCAAAATTGTATATATATATATATATATATATATAGATAGATATAGAATTGATAATATTGCGGATCCGAATATCCAGAACGATATTCGTAAATACGGATTATCCATAACGAATACATTAGTATCCATATCTGTTTCTCTCGGATGTTTAATAGTGGCATCTAAATCCACTCTTCTGGATATCTATTCGAATAAATATCCGCAAAAAATGGATTCGAATACCGGACATATTCAGATTTTTGAATGTCCATTTGCACCCCTAATATGAAGGTAAATTATGCACTTTTTTGTCTCTCAGATTCATTAAATATAATGAGCTCAATATAAACGCCATAATACAAATGTTATTAGAAAAATGAGACATTTGAAATGAGATGGAAATGACATCACATAAAAAAAGTCATTATTAAAAAGAGAAAAAAATGGGTTAATGAAATGAGATGGATACATATGTTCATACCTTATGTGCACATGTCAATTTTATTATCATTTTGTTGCATATTTTATCGTAAATCACGGAGGCGTATTAACTATAAAAACAATCTCAGTTTGGTATTGATATTAAGGATTATAATAGAGGCCTACATGGCACCCCGTGTTAGCAGTAGGGGACGATAATCGCTTTGGCATGATCTCAAACATAAGGCTAAGGCATGGTTCACATCCCCCAATGATTATTGGCCATGGCGAGGCTTGGCCAAGTTGGGGTACCTCGTTTACTCCAAAGTTTAAGCTAGCTCCTCAGTCAGATCAACCATCAAATTCATCTCTAACAATATCGGCCCACTAAGCCTCATTCATCAGTAGAATTGCCGACACTTCTCTTTCAACTATATATTCACAAGCACTCCTCTTATTTGGGGGATTGACACCTTGAGAATATTGTTAAATTTGCAAGAAATACTTTGATGGTATGTAGTCCTGTGTGTGTGTGTGTGTGTGTGAGAGAGAGAGAGAGAGAAAGAGAGAGAGAGAGAGAGAGAGAGAGAGAGAGAGAGAGAGAGAGATGTAAGAGCATATGCATGCTCATCCACCCTGGGCTTATGTATGTTCTTATTCCATTGCTAAAATCCACATTTAGTTTTAGGCCAAGAGATCACTAGAAAACATCACATTCATGACTTAAGACCGGACTTTTCCAGAATAAGTCAAATTTTGGGACTTTTGGGGTGAAGGTAAAAAGTGACTTGGAGGACTTATATTTTACCCCATTGGTTAAATGTTTTCTTAAATTGAAAAATATTTTAATTTAACCTTGAGAATTTTGAGATTACTAAATACATAATGCGATATATTGTTCATATATAAACTTATATTTGAAATGATCTTTTGTATTTAGAATTTACTTGGTCATAAGTTGTAACGCCCAACATGAATTTTAGGGTTGTCCGTAGACAATCCGGTGTGACCGTGTTAAGTGTGAAATGATGTGAAACAACCTAAATAATGTTTTCAGTCCATTTTAATTGACTAAAATTACCATGTAAGCATGCAATTATGTTTTCAATGTATATAAGCATAATAATAACAAGTGTGGAACCCGTTAGGCAACATCCTGAGGGTTTAAGTAATCAGAGCTACTAGTATAAGAATAAAGAATTACTTACTTGTAAAACGCTCTCAAATGATGGAACATCACTTAACTTGTCATAACTAAGGGAATGTGGTCACACAATTCCCAGTATGGGTTCCAACATAAAACAATATAGAAACAAACGACAAAAGGAATACATGCAATATTATAAACATCATAACTCTATTTTCAATTGTACATGCAAGTACTAGACGTTACATGCATTATACATGTTTTACTTCAAAACATTCTTGTTTTATGTTAAGTATCATTAACTATTGCCTCTTCAAAGTTGTCATTTATTTCCAAAAGTAGTCTTTTATTTAATTAACTCACATGTGTTACACCCCGCTTACTTTATCACGGGTGATCAGTCCTTTATCAAAATAAACAGGAAAATCATTTGATTCATTCTTAGCATCATTGTCGAAAACTAGTTTTAAATTACTAACCACATATGTTAAATTAAGTCAGTGTCAATTTTTATCTTTTCATTAACTTAACAACATGCAGAATAAAACTAAAATAACCAAACCATTCACACAATATTAGTCTGAATAAATCACACGACAGATAGGTAAAATAATAATATTGAATAAACCATCGGTTTCCAAAACAAATTCAAATACAAGTTTGAACTAATAAACTGAATCCATAAAGTCTAATAAATAAACTGAAGTACTGAATAGTTTGAAGGGGGAACATGCCCAAATTTACATTGAATAAAATTCCTAAACTATGAATGAATAACTGGAGCGTTTACTCAAAGTCCCGCAGGCCTCCACAATGCTATTGCTATTCATCCTTGGAATGAATTCTCAAGCTTGGCGTCCCTGTGGTTGGACACCTAAAATTGTGTTGGAAAATATTTTGACACGAGTCAGAGCGCAAACCATTTGAAAATATTTTGCAAGTAATTAAAATCCAACAATTTAAATATGCATTAACACTTTTCATATTTAAGGGTGTGTCTCACTCTCTTGAGATATTACTCACCTCTCAACTATTGTGCACACCTAACGCAGACCCTCTAACCCAACTAGTTATACTATCCCACCTAACTAGTCTTGTTATATATATCTTTCTATCACTTTACTCTACCCCGGGTATTTCCATCTTTTGTTTCCTACGTTATTCTACCCTTTCACTTAGTTAATCATTTTCACTTTAATTGATCATATAACATTCACACTAGTTGTAGAGTGGGGTTAAATAAATTAACCACCAACACTCTAATAAATTAACCCCACAGATTTGATCAAATATTGATTTATGATTTATCAAGTTTTAATACAATCCAGACCCTATACAGGTTGAGATATTATTACGCGCGATTTAATATATTGTGTATACTCCACGTTTGATGAAATACACTAGACAATACTTTAGTAAAGATTTAATTTGTTTATTTAAGATGCCACCATAGATATTACGAAAAGTGGCAACATAGACATTGGGACACTTGGTTCCATAATAAACACGATATGTGTCAAGCCCATTTGAGGCACTTTCGCTATAAAAAGAGGATTCCACCCTCATTTGAAGATGATGGTCATTGGGGCAAAGTAAGGAGAGGAAATCTAACTCTTGTCCCCCACAAACCTCTTGATCTCCGTCACGAGTTCGAAAGTGACGAGCGGATTTTCATAGTTTCATTATGATTTTTACGTATCTTATACAGTATATGGGCGTTTGGAGGCGGATGGCCGGATTCGGAACCCCCCGCGCCCCAAAACCACTAAAACTCGATTTTTTTCGACGTATCGTACGAATCCACGAACTACGCAGACTTTGATTCTGCAACGAGACGGATAAGTAGGTGCAACGACGTTGCTCAAGTCTAAAATACGCTCAATGCGATATTTTCCCAAATCTGCACTCTCATCTTACATTTGGCGACTCCGCTAGAGAGGTATTCGTGATTCCAATTGTGTAACGCCTCGTGCGCACACACGGAGAACTCGACGAAGGTGGAGAAGGTTCCAAAGATACGCTATTTCATATAAGATTTTCAACATATTTCATTATTTAGCATTCTATTATTACATGAGATGACATGATGAATACTGCTAACTTTAACTAAAAAAATATATCTGGCATAGAGATTGTTTCAAGACTATAATAAAGCTTGACTTCAACATTAATTTCCATGGACTGATTCTACAACTTATTTGAGACACATAGTATATTGTGTGCAATATTTAGCATTTGACACTTCAAGCTTTAATCCAGTCAAAGCAATATATATATATATATATATATATATATATATATATATATATATATATATATATATACACACTTGTTCTGATATATTGACAACATTTTGATAGTATTAAATAATATATATGCATCTTTGTCAAACGGACAACGCCCATACTTGATAAACATTACTCAGTTAGTTTTTATTGGCTAGCATAAACCTGGTAGGCATATTGTAAATTACTATACATACACAATTTTCTTATTGGAGGCCCCATTCAAATGTGTTGAAAATTTCTTCATTGTTACAGAAATTCGTAGACTTGTCCCATCTCATCTTCGTATCACTTGCCAACAAATATAATTTTGCATTTATTAGAAACGGCTGTTATAACCATATGGGCAAAATTCATAAGCAATATACTATTTATATCTTTTATATCTAAAGACTACATATTTAGAGTTGTTGGCATTTATGGAAAGAACTGATTACAAATAGTTGTTGACGGCTAGTGGGGACTCCCCTATACATTACACACTTCTTAATGCAGTACATAAATTCTTGATCCACGTAAACTCTGGAAAATCACTTTCGACTGTCAGAAAGTAAAAGCAACACACCACGTTAAAAGGCACATACACAACTATTCATGACATATATTTTCAATGCAAAAAAGTTCATGACAAATATTTTCAACGGCACAAAACCCGTTCTCTTGCATCTTAAAAATCCGGCTAAAATCTATCCAAGGAAAGTCGGAACCCCTTGAAACCAGTATGCTCAGTTGCATATAGTTCCTTTTTTTTGTAGGTTTAAATCCACGTATAATCTTCATCAAGTCTTCATGATTATACACGTCACCATGGATGCTGGTAATTGCAGAAAGAAGCCAGCACACCAAGATCGGTCGAAACTAACCCCGATCCTAAAATCAAACTCACCTCAATTATATAGTACCATTTGAAACAAATTCACCATAGTAAATCGAAATCGGGCCAACCATAGTTTTCGAGGATTCTTGGGAGACTCGAACAACCTGACCTCTAAATAGGTAACTTGACCTTCGAGGAGGCTTGACCCCACCTCCGATCTTTGAACAACTGGTATACACATCTTCTAACAGCTATCTCCTAGGACCTTTACCTCCGAAGAGGCTTCACCTTTGAGCAATCAGAACTCCGAGCAATTTGACCCCCGAGGAGGCTTGACCTCTGTAAGTAGCTCGAGGGACCTCGGTCTGATGAACCTTGAAAAATATACCCAACTCCCATTCAAATGGGTATTCGACGCACATCACGACTGACCCATCTCCGACCGACTGATATCGCATTGATTCGCAAAGGAGGGGTCTGTGTTGAAAAATGAATTCATTTCTCTACAGATTTTGGCATCCACAATAGTGGACAAAAATGACAACCTAATGGTTAAACTTACAAACTCAGTAGCTCACAGTGGTGGATGAAAACGTACAAAATTTGTAGAAGAAAAGGTTGAGGGTTGCTAGATTTACTGAAAGGGTGCAAGTTCAGTAAAACCTTCCTATGAACTTCTTTTGTTCGTAGGAATTCCTATGAACTTCACAAGTTCTTAAGAACTCCTACGAACAAAAGAAGTTCGTACGAAATTTTTTACTACACAGTAAAACATACAAGCATTTCTTTATAAATTCAACCAAAATTTCCTTCTATTTTTCAATCACACCCCATCTTCTTCCAGTTTAATTCTTCCCTCATATTTCATTATTTCCATCTAATATTTCATTATTTCCATCACATATTTTTTTAATTATCTGAATAATGTCCTCCTCGAAATCGACTAATACTAATACTCCTAGACAACTCAATATGACTCCCTTTGAGGATTCTACTTTATGTACCATTTACGCAATATATACTGCACGAGGTATTGGAGGGAACTCGATAATATCCGGGATACCATGATGAATGAGTATAACATCATGCCTGGAATTACGGTTATTCATACGAGATCCATGTTCTCTACACGTTACAATCATATATCGCATCGTGTAATGATATATGTTGCAAATCTTTCTCACCAACTCAGTAATATGGGAAGCGACACGAACGAGTTCCAAGCGGTTACAAATGCCCGCGAGGCGTACCCCATTGAAACCACCAAACAATTTGTGTTCGATAATTTCTTTCAAATTTCGAAAGATTTGCCAAAATTTGACTTGCAAAACACAGAGGGGAACGATGACAGCCTTACGCCCATAGATGTAGAGGACAGTCAAGGTGAACGGGACGTACCATCCAGACCCCTAGGCAGGAAGGGTTAGAAACAACGTGCATGTCAACGTACGAGTTCTGATAGACTGTATTATAACATTGCGGTACTCAAACATTACGAAGACATGAATGCAATGTTTAAAAGCAAGCTGGAGTGGAAGCATAATCGTGTAATGAAATTTGACTCTCAAATGAATGCATTCATTGAGATAAAGCGAGCTGATAAAATCACAAAAAAATTAGATCAACTCGTGCGTCTAGGCTAAGAGCATTCATACATCATGGAGTTGGATATGACCAATTTGAATGATGTACAACAACAGTTCCATCTCAAAAGGTTTAATGACCTCTCAACGATGGTTGTTACGATCGAAGCTGCGATTTTCGCATTGCAGTCGAACTCTACCGGGTCGTCAAACCTTGAGTCTGCTCCACCCGGTTCAATAGATGATAAGTAGGATGTTTTAGACTTTTATTGTTCAATCATTTAATTTTTCCATTATTTTGCTTCAATATATGTAATGTCACCGTCATTTCGTTTTAATAAATTTAATGTCACCGTTTAAATAAATATAATGTCACTGCTGTTTACTAATATCTGTTAAAATTAAACAATCGGTTCAAACTTTATATTAAATATAATAGGAAATATATTATCACAATGACAATCGTACAAGAACAAAATGAAAAAGGAATTAAAAAAGCGATTCGACACGGTTACAAGCTCAAAAAATCTGAATTCAGCAACCCACCATTTCATCACCGTGGGTGTTCCAAATGTGCTCCACGAAATCATCCAGTAATTGTTGATGTTTAGTTATGTCTGTTATCTTAGCATCCCATGTGAGGTACTCGTAGAAATTAGTTTTGCCCCTCATTATTTCAGGTTTATCATCGTTCTGTTCGTATTCATTATCCCATGGACAGTCTCTATATTTATCGTCAATAATCATATTATGCATTATAATGCAAGATTTCGTTATGGTTGTTAGCGACGCCCTATTCCATAATTTACAAGGTTCACAAACGCAAGCGAATCGTGCTTGTAGTATACCAAAAGCACGTTCAACCTCTTTTTTGCACGCTTCTTGGTACTTCCAAAATAATTCTTATTTTTGTGTAATCCTAGTTAGGTTCCTAAATGAGTTAACGATTGAAGCGTAGGGAGGGTAAATGCCATCACCAAGGTTATACACCATATCATATGAATTTCCACTTATAGTGTAATTAACGGGAGCTGCAGTCCCATTGCGCAATTCCTGAAAGATGTTAGACCGGTGCAAGATATTTAAATCGTTGCAAGAGCCAGGCACCCCAAAGAAAGATTTCCAAATCCAGGGGTAGTATGAGGCAACCACTTCGAGGATTATACTTGGTGTTACGTCCACTCTATTGAGCGTGACATGCCATGGGGCAGTTTTTCCAACACCAATGCATGCAATCTATGCTTCCTAGTAGACCTGGAAAACCTCTATTTGCACTTTGTTCAAGTAACCTGGTGACGCCTCCTATTGTTGGATTTTCGCCATATTAGGGATCGAAAATCCTCACAATAGCCTATGCGAATCTAATAACAGTTTCTAATAAAGTAGTTTCACTCATCGCGTATTTCTCAGACCACACATCATGGGAACCTCCGTTAGCTAGCAGTCGAATTGCTCCCAACACTTTCTGATGAGAGCTTAAACCCTCACGGTTGCATACATCCAACTTCTGAAAAAAATTGTTATCATAATGACAAATAGAATCAAGGATGCGATTGAAAACATCATACCGCATCCTAAATCCCCTTCAAAAGTAATAATCGATATACACCTTATCTTCACCAAAGTAATCTTCCCATAGTGTTCCATGTCCCATTTCTCTCCTTCGATTTACTCGATGTCTGGTTTCGAGTTCTTTCCCATCTCGAATTATATTTTTTCAGCAAACCAATATGTAATCCCCATGTAAATTATCATTTCCTCATCTGAATCATCTGATGATGCGCCATCATTAAATTGAAAATATTGAAGCATAAGATTTCGCCCCTCATCGCTAGAACTGGAGGAGTCCATGATTTAATGTTGTCACGAAATATTATAAATCGAGTTAAATTTAGTGTTTAATACATAACAAACATACTATTTATAATTTTTCCATGAAGGTTAATGTGCCATGAAGGTTCTGCACATTTCTTGAGAAATGTGTCGTGAAAGAGTGAATCTGCACATTTCTTAAGAAATGTGCCATGAAAGAGTCAGTAATAATGTTTTTACTTTTATTAAGAAATTGTAGTGGATGGGTGATTTTATTTTTATCGAAAGAGTGAATCTGCACATTTATTTTTACTTCTCTTAAACTTTCTTAAGAAATGTGTCGTGAAAGAGTGAATCTGCACATTTCTTAAGAAGTGTGTAATGGAAGAGTGAGTGATAATATTTTTACTTTTATTAAGAAATTATAGTGGATGGATGATTTTGTTTTTATTGAAAGAGGGAATCTGCACATTTATTTTTACTTATCTTAACATTTCTTAAACAATGTGCCATGAAAGAGTGAATCTGATAAAGTGTGATATTTTTCTTTTCTTAAGAAATGTGCCAATGGGATTGGTGAGTTTTGATACTCTCATTTATATTTTAGAGTGCCTATAAATTGGACAAGCGATCAATATATTTTAGAGTGCCTATTCTCCTTGTTATTTTAATGCTCACACAATGAATTACCCAATGTGGTCAACTACTAAGGATTATCACTTCCTCGCAGAAACAACAGCGATAGGCTATAGCAAGGTCACGAGTTTGGTAACCCATGGAGGAATACGTCGGATTGTTGGGTGTTGGACGAATAGCCTAGGCCTTTCTTCCCGTTTTCGTCATGATCACGAATTTGAGTGGAGATGGATCATGTTAAAAGATAAATTACACCTATACCAGTTTGCGGTTACAACAGGTGGATGTGATCAGAACGCGCCACCATTCACACTACTTATGCATAACGACGGGGCATGGGAAAGGTTGTGTGAGAAAGTCCTACGATGTAGAGATATCCTTAGATAGCCTTCATATTTATTTAATGAATTTTGGGGTGCTCTTTACCACACTATCTAAATTGTATGAGTTAATAAATTTTGAGTTCTGATTACCATGTCTAATAAATGGGTTGTTCTCATTCCAAGTGTAATATTTTTTATGTTCTCATTCCATGTGTAATACGATGTCTAATAAATTGTGTGTGCAAGAGGTCAGGAGCCTTAATGTTATTTTATTACAGGTTCTTTCCCTTTTTCTGTTTTCTTTTAATAAAGTTATGGAGCCCTGCAGCAGCCTTAAAATAGCGTGCCATAATAAAGTTATTTTACTAAGGACTGTGTGACACTTTGTATTTTACCCACTATGGATTCTTTTACTACATTATGGCATGCATACTATTTTACGACTCGCGAGCAACTTTGTATTGGGTGCCACCCACTATTTTATTACAAAGAGTCATTATTTAACACTCTTTTACATTCTCATTTCATCTATGCTATTTTCTATTTAATATATAATACTCATGGATTACTCATTGTGATTATGGTATACCGTCACGAAAAATGGGTATTAAGATATGGGGTCGCATTCAATAATTCAATGGATCAACACTTGTAGGCCAACCACACCCATCACATTGGTTAAGTTCACACTATCTATTTTTAATACCCATGTTTAAAATTAATATGTAGACGCATTTTATTCAATAACTTATATTTTATTATATAAAAGTGGTTGGTGTAGTGAAGGAATTTTCAATGATTCCTCTGGGTAAAGCGTCTTTGCTGTTGGAGGATCCTACGGACACAATAAGGGCGGGATTTAACTACAGAGCATTCACGGAGGGTACACTTGCGCAAAAAATTAAGATAGGATGTGTCATTGTGCTAAGTGATACGAGATTGTACAGTCATAATAAATACCAAATGTATTTTTGGCATAACAAATGCTAATCTCATCAAAGTGATTGAAGGAGAAGTGGAACTATCAAATTTGACCCGTGGAAGACGTGGGCTATTTTAGAAACGTATACTACGATTAATATGGTAATAAATTGTAACAATGAAACATTTCAGTTACTTGGTATTTAAATATATTAACAAGTTAATAAATTGTGACAATGAAATCGAAATGAAAAAAAATCATGTTTTGATTTTTATATACAATGAATACATCCATTGGTATAACATATATTAAGGTTACAATTAAATTCACTGTTGACCCGACCCAAATTCAAAATCCTGACGCAAATCCATGTGTGGCCCCATCATCGGATCGTCGCCAAATGGATTACCCCAACTCTGTTGTGATTGATATGTCGTGTATGAGTAAGTGAAAATCAGTTACTAGTTTGTTTAACAAAAGTTAAAGCTGTTAAGAAGGATCCGATCTGTCTTTTTGGAGAAACACTTTTAGAAAACAAACAAAATAATACAATAGGTGTTTACAAAAAGTTTATGAACGAGTTATATCAGATATTAGTGAACAAGTTTTGAAAACTAAAACTAATTTAGTTAAAGTAGCAGTATAGTAGTAGGGATGAGAGACTTATGAAACATGCACAGTACACAAGATTTTTAACGTGGTAAAACCCTAAAATAAGGGAAACATCTACGGTGACCTCAACGCCACAAAACAAAAAATCCACTAAATAAAGTTTTAGGTTACAAACAAGAAACGAATTATACACACAAAAAGACCTAATCTAAGTCAGGAAATATACCAGCACACTCTAGCAGATCTGACTTCTTCACGCTCTTGATGTTGTCCTTATCGTTCCTCTGTTTGGCTCCTCTTTCTCCTTTCAGTCATTACGACGTCTCAACAGTTTGAATCTCTCAACCTACACAAGTGAAGTAGTATGATGGTGTTAGTGAGTGTTGTGCCTAAACACATGCACGCACACACACACACACACACTTATACAGATGATTCCTTACAAATTATAAATATTCTAAGAATGACATGTAGGTTTTTTCACAACACTGAAATCGTGTTTGAATCTTAAGGTTTATAAAGTTTTAGATCTGAGTTCTTTAAAAATCTATTTAAAACCAGATTCTTCGAATTGTATCTAGGTATAACTTTTTCAAAATGAAAAACTTAGATCTGAAAATATGAAAACACAGTTTTCTATTTTGTAAAAGAGATTTGTTGGATTCACAAAAAAATTATAAAAACGTTTTATATTAAAACAGATCCAACAAAGGGAGACAAATATTTCTTAATAAAGAAATCAACCTAAACTACGTGACTGTTTTCACTTAGAAAACCAGACCTACAAGTTTCTATTTATTAGAAACGAGTTCTGATTTTATGAAAGGTGTTAGGATGAGATAAAAACCTAAGAGGTTTGAATCACTAACGAACAGAAACCCTCACACTAAAAAGATATTTTCTTGAAGAAAAATGGGACGTGTTTGGTTAGGGTTTGAAATTTTTTCTTTGAGATTTTATTCTCTCTCTCTCTCTCTCTCTTATCTCTTTTTTCTCTCAGAACTAACTTGTGCCCAAGACTGTAAATGAGGGGATGAAAGGCTATATTTATAATGAGTGATGAAGTATCTGAAATGTGAGTTTGAAATGAACGATCATGATTAACTTTACCCTTCGAATGATCAATCGTGTGGCGTACAACGCATCGCTTTTAAAACGTCTCTGATTGGACCACTCACGCGTCACAAGGACTAACTCAATTACATGCAGGCCGTTGATTAAAAAGGATATAACGATCAAGATTGAGTCTCAAGGCTGTGACAGTAAAGAAACACAAATCCATTCCATAAATATGCAACACGTGTAGGGCTGTGATGGACTCTCATACGCGTGTATTTGATTTTATAAAAAATTCCATTTTCATCCCCAACATTCTCTAGCGCTTTCGAATTCTACCCAACAAGGTTTTTAGGAAGTTTCAAAAATTCCAATTAAGACCAAAAAAATTTAAAAACCGAATTTTAATTTCTTAAAAAAAAGATTTTAAATGTTTAAAAAATTCCTAAAAATCATTAAAAATAGTAGAAAAATATTTTAAGCCAAATTAAATACACACACACCTCATAAATGCTATATGAAATGAAAATAAAATCCTAGAGTGATTGTGTGTTGGTTTTCTACCTGATCAAGCATCTCTGATTGTATTTGAAGATCATGAACAGGCAAGGAGGTTTGGGTAAAAATAAGGATGGCATAAATTTTGACTATATTTCCAAACTTAGATAAGCTCCCATATTTTAGACTCAAGTTCAATCTCCCCCTTTGAAAATATAAGATAGAATCTCATTTGAGTCGTTTAGGACTCATAGGGATAACAAACAAAGTAAGCAAAACTTATTCCTATAAAAATTTCTAACTACCCCCTAAATCCAAGAAAATGGAAAAGTACATAACTCAACTAATTAAAGACCAACACCCTAAAAATGTATGCAATGAATGCAGTCGGTACTGATTCTTAAAAATAGATAACTAAGATCAATCTTTTTAGTTGAATTAGGGAAACCAATATCAATAAAAGACTCAAATATTTCTCCCCCATTTTGTCTCAAATGGACAAAGGGTAAAAAGTCACAAATCAGAGTATATATGATGAATGTACAAAGTGATATCAACAAATTATCAAGAATTATTTTAAAAATATCATTCCAATAGACTTTCTTAAAGATTCAAATCTCAAATTATCTAGAGTTTTGGTAAATAAATCATCCAATTGGAATTATGTGGGCAAATAGTCAATCTCTAATTCGTTTGATTCTATTAACTCTCGAATAAAATGATGTATGATTTTATGTGTTTGGTACGAGAGTGTTGAACCATATTTTTTGAGATATTTATGAAACTTTAATTATCACAATATAAAGTTAGTTTATTCGCTGCAATGCTGTAATCACTCAACATCTGCTTAATCCATTTAATTGGGCACACCAACTTCCTGCTGCTATATATTGAGATTCGGCTGTGGAAAGTGATGTGCAGTTTTGTTTCGTACTTTATCATCCTACCAAATTATTTCCTACGTAATGACAGGCGCCTGAAGTACTTTTGCTATCACCGGAACAACCAGCCCAGTCGGCGCCTATGTATCCTACAATAGCACTAAATGTGCCCTTAGTGTACCATATTCCTAGGTTTAAAGTCCCTTTAACATATTTAATAATAGTTTTGACACATTGAAGGTGACTTTCCTTGGGATTGCTTTGATAGCGTGCACAAACACAAACTGCGTACATTATATCTGGACGTGAGGCTGTAAGATATAACATGCTACCTATTATACTTCTGTATAGGGTGGGGTCTATAGGTGTCCCATGTTCATCTTTAGAGAGTTTAATTGACATACTCATGGGTGTCCAAGCAAATTTGACATTGTCTAGACTGAACTAACTCTATTGCGTATTTGGATTGCGAAATGAATAACCCATCGGACTTTTATGTGACTTGAAGTCCTAAAAAGTATTGAAGCTCTCCCATTAAGGACATTTGGAACTCCCCATGCATCACATCAGAAAACATTTTAACCTCAAATTGGAAAGTTGATCCAAAAATGATATCGCCTACATAAACTTGAGCTATAAAGACATTTTTGCCAAATTTTTTAACAAAGAGATTTTGGTCATTGCCACCACGAAGAAATCCTTTTTCAATGAGAAAGGTTGAAAGTCGATCATACCAGCCTCTGAGGGATTGTTTCAAACCATATAAATCCTTTTTTAAATGGTAAATGTGGTTAGGGTATTGTGGATCTATGAATCCTTTAAGTTGTTCTACATAAGTTTCTTCAGTTACAATACTATTAAGGAATGCAGACTTTACATCCATTTGATAGACAACAAATCTTAAATGACAAGCAATAGCTAAGAGAAGACGTGTAGATTCGAGATGGGTTACGGGAGCAAATGTTTCTTCGATATCGATCCCTTCAATTTGGGAGTATCCCTGGGCCACAAGTCTAGTCTTATTTCTAACAACCATCCCTATTTCATCAGTTTTATTTTCAAAAATCCATCTAGTGTCAATAACCTTTTTATTTTTAAGCCTAGGAACAAGATATCATACGTCATGAGTTTTAAAGTGAATGAGTTCTTCTTGCACATAACCTATCCAAAAAGAATCATTTAAACCTTCATTCAAATTTTTCCGGTTCTATAAGGGAAACAAAACATACGAAATGAGCGGTATTACGTAACTGGGATCTTGTTCGAATAGACTCATCAGGGATTATTTAAGGGATGATCCTTAGTAACCCAGTTGGGCACTTAAGGGTCCTCAACAGGTATAGAGTCATCTATAGCAAGAGGATCATGATTAAAATCGATTTCGACCTCTTTTACTATAGTTGGTTCTACAGTGTTACTCTCAATGTTGCCGTCACTAACTATCACATTGATAGACTCTATTATCGCTTTAGTATGAAGGTTATAGATACAGTAACCTCTACTGTTAGGGGAATATCCTAAAAAAATGGCTTTATCACCTCGTCTTTCGAATTTAGACAGATGTTCTCTGTCTTTGCACACATAGCAGATACTACTAAAGGTTCTAAAGTATTTCAGGTTAGGCTTTTTTCTATACAAAAGTTCATAAGGAGTCTATTTGGTATTCTTCCTGAGATAAACTTTATTGATATGACATGCAGTTTGAACAACTTCAACCCAAAAATACTTGGGAATACTCTTGGCATGAATAATCACCCATGCCATTTCTTGAATGGTACGATTCTTACGTTCAACTATTCCATTATGTTGTGGGGTCTTGGGGGCACTAAATTCATATTGGTAACTGATTGAGGGTAAAAAGTAGCGCATGTCAAACGCTGATCGTTGTTTTCTGTTCACCTCCTCAATACAAAAATCTAAATTACGACTACACTTGCGAGGCAAGCACAGTGGTAAGTCGGGTATCGAAAATATCCACTGAGACAAGTTGCTAGAATTTATAGGATTTAATACTCCTAAATAAAAGTGTAACATGTGATTACAAACTAAAAAGGAAAATATGCATAAAAGGAAATGATTAATCTAGGCAAGTGTAAATTAAACTAGATTAACAAAGCGGTAAAAACTATAGGTTGCGTCGAATATCCCACACCCGAGTTAATTAGTATAAAATGGATACATGGGTCGATGAGTTATTACGAATGCGTCTCGTTTCAACAGTTAATTGGACCAAGGATTGTCACGCCCCTAAATCCGCATAAAAGCCTAATAAGATTTTGGCGTCAATAAATACCCCAAAAATTACGCACACAAGATCGTAAGCACGAGACATACATGATATGCCTCGTCAAATCTCCTAGGCATAATAACTAGGACAACGCACTCGAAATAGACTCATAAACACCATCACCAAAGCCAAGCAACACGTCAACCCGAGTGAGTTCCATTCAAACACAACCTAAACTAAATTAGCTACAAAGCATGTTAAAAACACGATAAATAAACACGATAAATCTACACTAGAAAGCACGTAAAGAAAGCATGGAAATTAAACTAGAAAGCAAGAATTAAGGAAATACACACTATATTAATGGAGAGGGTGAATGAATAGTCAACTTACAAACCAAAAAGGGTGTCAATCCAAAGAGAATTGAAGAAGAACTCTTCAAAAACCCAAACCCTAAGCTAAACTATCTTCTAAAACTATTCTAACTCTTAATATCTAATATTTACAATAAAATTGGTATTTATAGTAAGTGGAATTAAAATAGAAAAGAAAAGAGAAAAGAAAAGAAAAGAAAAGTCAAAATATCAGCTAGAAACAGGGGATCGATCGATCGATCCCCTGTGATTGCTCGATCGATGCTGAAAATCATAGCCCACTGTCCCAACTCGAGCCAAAAATGTGAAGGATCGATCGATCGATCAAGCAGGTCTGCATCACAATTCCTCCTGTTTTAATGTGTTTGGTTTTCTCCTCCGCTACAATCACCGTAACTTCTTCGTTCTGAATCGGAATCGCGCACCGTTTGCGGTCACTCGAAGCTTGCGAGGGGGGATACAACTTTCGTGTAGACATTGGTCCAGGTGCCTAAGCAATGAAAAGAATAAAATACCCTTGAACATGCAATCGCGTACGGAAATCGAGCGGAATGCGTCTGAACTTCACACTTAGCATCCAAATACCTATAAAATCTCAATTAACCACTGCAAAACATGTTAACGTAGAAATACGAGGTTGTCTGGTTAACGAGCATAAATATCGAGAATAAGATACCCGAGGGGGCTCAAATGCGTCGGTTCAAGGGATAAAATACGTACTATTTGCGTATTATCACACCCCCTAACTTACACATTGCTAGTCCCTAGCAATGAAATAGGATGCAACAAGAACTACAAGCAAACCAAAAGCAGGATAAGTACAAAAGTATGGTATAAAAGCATAAGGCCACTTTCACGGGCGATTCGATTGCATTTAGCGTATGCAATAAGTCGTTAAACTCCTAGGTCACCCTAGTGGACGAGTGTCATCTCGTGAGGGTTTTCAGGGATGATATCCACAAACATCAGATGGTTTCCTCAAAATACACCCAAACCAACATGCGAAAAGCCCAATAATAGCGAAAATGATTTCATACACATTATTAGCACATTGAACGGATTCAAACAAAAGTCCAAATCATTAACATTATAGAATGCACCTCATAGAATTGAAACCTTAAAATGTGGGAGAGGAGCGAGCACATGCAAAGTATGATTTGAAAAAAACTTATATAACCCGGATAAATGTTAAAGCAGGCATATATTCAATCCTCACGGGCATTACACTCATCAAGTGCATTCACTCGAAACAGGGAGATAACACACGGAACATGCGGGCATAAAGAGTAAATGGAAATGGAAACTAGGCCGCACACATGTCACAAATGAAGAACGTTATATATAAAATGAAAAATTATAATCTTAATGAAAGATACCGCACATTAAAAGAGGCGAAATGTATTTTCACAGATTAACAAAACTATTATGACTTTTAAATTACATCAACCAAAGATCACATATCACTTGAATAAGGTTGTAATGTAGGTTAGGCTAGGGTACGAAATGAAGGAATATGTATGTACGGATTCAATGTGTTCAGAAATGAAAACTCGAGATAATGAAAAATGCAGGCAATATCAAAATTGGAAAACAAGTTCCAAAAAGGCATTGAATATATCATCGGGGAGAGTAATAAAAGCTTATTGAACTATATACACAATATTTACAACTTTCTCTTTCTTTTCTTCTTTTTCTCATGTTTCTTTTGTTTTTTTTTGCTTTCTCTTTTTCTTCACTTTTTCACTTATTTCTTTACTTTTCAAACTCTCACATGCCTAAATTGCAACCGACACGCAACATCATTCAATCCCAAGTAACATTCCAAACAAAGGTATGGAAAGTGTATGTATGGTTTAAAACTCCAATTTGGAGTTGGTTATGGGATTTGGGTTATGAAACGAAAGGCTACATTTAGGCTCAAAGGGGTTGACGAGGGTAAATATATATAAGTGAGGTCAAGGATAATATGGGTGATATAACAAAGAGGGCCTACGATCATTTTCAAAAGTTTACACAATTCTCGAATCAAAACAATATATGAAAATCATGCTCAAGTAACAAATTTCAAGTATGAACTCAATTAATGAACGATCAAATGAAATAATAGTGAGATTACCGACGAATTCAATATTTTCAATGAGAAAAGAATAGTGTATACACTCACAAATGACAAAAGGTACAAAGCTTACTCGGTGTAAGTATATACAATGCAATAAAAGATTACCGAGTTATAAAAATCTAAAACCAAATCAATTAGAACAATAAAAGTGCATGTGCTAATCGAATTAAAGTTTAATTCATGAAGTTATTCATAATATCAATAATCGAGGACTAAAGTCTAATAACTTCTAAAATCGAGAACATGCATCATTGGGTTGTCTATTGGATCGGGCAATTATTGAAATTTATCATCGAAAACAATGGCAAAACGTCCAATAAAGGAAAAAAAGAAAGAAAATATTTTTGAAAAATTTGAATTTTTCTAAGAAAAGCCTACTAAGTAACTAACATGTGAGCAAAAACATGGACTAAATAAGAAATGGATAGAATATCCCACACCCCCTAACTTAAAACCTGACATTGTCCTCAATGTGAATTAAGAACCAAGTTAAAGAGAGGAAAAGAGCGATATTACCCAAAACTGGAGCGATCTCCGAAAAGTGCGAGTACAAAGAATCTACAAAACAAGTTAGTGCCGAGCATAGCAAAAACAAATAACAAAAAGTTAACTAATTACACTAGACTAAGTTAAAAAGGAAAGAAAAAATAAATAAAGAAAGAATAAAAAACTAACTATATACAACCTACTATTTAGGCTTCACTTTAACTATACACTAGAACTCTAAATAGATGAGGGTCCACTGCAAAAACCAGTTGACTTTGGAGGACAACCGGTGTACCCTCACACTCAAGTATGCCTTTCGAAAAATATGAATTCCGTTTGAACAACGGAAGGCATGTGTAAGGCGTAAGAAAGGAACCATCCCCAATTAAAATATTTGGCGGGAGGATGGGGGATTTGGATTGAACGGGTGATAAAAACATATAGGGACCGAGAAAAGCTGAATATCCTCCCAAGGATTTTGAAATTGAAATGGGAGGTGGCGCATATAAAGGAAAAGATGCGATCATGGAAGGCGACTCGAGCAAGTACTCCTCATCAGTGAAAAGGTTTAAAACATTAAAGTTTGAAACCGAATCATCGGGTACTTGTGACGGTGTGATAATAGAGGATGAAAATGGGGATGAAAGAAATTCAAACTCAGGAGATGAATCATCATTGCATGAAGAATGAGTTTCGAAAGAAATAATATGATTTTCAATGAAATTTTCTTCTTTGGGGGTCAAAGAAGAAATCATTTCATTGCAAATAGATATTACATCATTTTCATCCTCACTTTCAATATCTATTATGCAATGGGCAAATTCTAGAATGGTTTGTTCCAAAGTAAGCAAAAGTCCCTCATTTGGTTCAAAACATTCCTCGACCTCGAAAGTCTCGGAAGCAAAATCATCATCAGACTCAAATAATAAATCCAAGTCATGTTCCCACAAACGATTTTCTTCCCGATAACGGTTGTTAATTTTTTCATTCTCATACATACGCAAACCCTCACCAAATGTCACGGGTCGAGGTGTGGATGCATGAAAATGGGAACTTTGAAAATTACCATCGGACTTAAACGAAAACTTATTATTATAGGAATTTTGAAAACTATTGCATTTCGTTTCAAAATTCCTATTATAAGGAGGTAAAGGCCCAAAATCATTATCATCATCATAAAAATTCTAATAACCCAAGTTTTGACTTTCGCTATACTCGCCCATAGTCATTTTTGAATTTGTAATTTTTTGGGATTCTAAGTATTGACCAAAAGTCAAAGGTTTGCTAGAATTTTGAGAATTATCATAATGATTACCGAAAGTATTGGAATAAGACACGCTTACCCCCAAAATGGCATGAAGTGGCGAATTCCACAAAGTAGATGCACGCACGAAAAATTCAAGCGTTTCTAAGTGCTCAAATGTAGAAGTCCTGCAAAAAGGTTAGTAAATAATAAAAATATAAAGAAAATACTATGAAATACTGAATCAAATAAAGTCTAAAAAAAACTCATCCCCGGAAACGACGCCATTTTGATTGAGGGTGAAAAGTAGCGCGTGTCAAATGTTGATCGTTGTTTTCTGTTCACCTCTTCAATACAAAAACCTAAATTACGACTACACTTGCGAGGCAAGCAAAGCGGTAAGTCGGGTATCGAAAATATCCACTGAGACGAGTTGCTAGAATTTATAGGATTTAATACTCCTAAATAAAAGTGTAAAAGGTGATTACAAACTAAAAAGGAAAAGATGCATAAAAGGAAATGATTAATATAGGCAAGTGTAAATTAAACTAGATTAACAAAGCGGTAAAAACTATAGGTTGCGTCGAATATCCCTCACCCGAGTTAATTAGTATAAAATGGATACATGGGTCGACGAGTTATTACGAATGTGTCTCGTTTCGACAGTTAATTGAACCAAGGGTTGTCATGCCCCTAAATCCGCATAAAAGCCTAATAAGATTTTGGCATCAATAAATACCCCAGAAATTGCGCACGCAAGGTCGTAAGCACGGGACATAGATGATATGCCCCGTCAAATCTCCTAGGCATAATGACTAGGACAATGCACCCGAAATAGACCCATAAACACCATCACCAAAGCCAAGCAACGCGTCAACCCGAGTGAGTTCCATTCAAACACAATCTAGACTAAATTAGCTAGAAAGCATGTTAAAAACGCGATAAATAAATGCGATAAATCTACACTAGAAAGCACGTAAAGAAAGCATGGAAATTAAACTAAAAAGCAAGAATTAAGGAAATACACACTATATTAATGGAGAGGGTGAATGAATAGTCAACTTACAAACCAAAAAGGGTGTCAATCTAAAGAGAATTGAAGAAGAACTTTTCAAAAACCCAAACCCTAAGCTAAACTATCTTCTAAAACTATTCTAACTCTTAATATCTGATATTTACAACAAAATTGGTATTTGTAGTAAGTGGAATTAAAATAGAAAAGAAAAGAGAAAAGAAAAGCCAAAATATCAGCTGGAAACAGGGGATCGATCGATCGATCGATGCTGAAAATCACAGCCCACTGTCCCAGCTCGAGGCAAAAATGTGAAGGATCGATCGATCGATCAAGTACGTCTGCATCACAATTCCTCTTGTTTTGACGTGTTTGGTTTTCTCCTCCGCTAGAATCCGTAACTTCTTCGTTCTGAATCGGAATTACGCACCGTTCGTGGCCACGAGAAGATTTCGAGGAGGGTTACAACTTCCGTGGAGATGTTGGGTCAGGTGCCCAAGCTGTTAAAAGACTAAAATGTCCTTAAACGTGCGATCGCGTACGGAAATCGAGCGGAATGCGTCCGAACTTCACATTTAGCATCCAAATACCTATAAAAGCTCAATTAACCCCTGCAGAACACGTTAACATAGAAATTCAAGGTTGTCTGGTTAACGAGCATAAATATAGGGAATAAGATACCCGAGGGGACTAAAATGCGTCGGTTCAAGGGATGAAATACGCACTATTTGCGTATTATTAGTAACCACTGGATTCACAATATTCGATTATTCCTAAATCCTTAAACTCTCCTCCTCTGTCGCTTCGAATACGGTTAACTTGGGTATCCTTTTCATTTTTTATACGTAATAGAATTTTCAAATCTTTTTGAAAGGTGTCGGATTTTTGGTTAAGGAAGGCTACCCAGGTGAAACGAGTAAAATCATAAACCATTACTAAGATATAACTGTTACCACATAGGTTTACAATTCGAGAGGGATCCATTAGGTCCATATGGATAAGCTCTAGAGGTTTTGAGGTTAGAATGTCTTTAACTCTTTTATGAGCAGTCTTAACTGTCTTCCCTTCTTGGCAAGGCCCACAAATAATGTTAGAAACAGGTTTTATTTTAGTAAGACCTCTAACTATTTCTTAAGAGCTCAGTCTACCGAGATTATCATAGTTTATATGTACTAACCTATTCTGCCAGATTTCATTGTCATCCATTCTAGCAATGTTACAAACCTCAGTACCCGGATTGACTGTGTGACAGTTATCTGGTGTTCGGAGGCCTGTAATGATACAGTCAACATTTTCATTTAAAATTCTATAATTATTTTTTGAAAATGTGACAATATGGTTGGAGTCATAAAACTGTGATATGCTTAGCAAATTAGCTTTTAGACCTTTCACTAAGAGAACGTCTTCGAGAATAGGCAACCCTTTTTCATGAAGTGTCCCTTTACCAAGGATCTGAGCCGATACACCATCTCCAAACAGAACTTTACCTCCTAAGAAGTTAGTTTTATCTAAAAGTTTGGTATCATCTCCGATCACGTGTTTGGAATAACCCGTGTCTAAATACCAACCAGAGGCAGTATGTTCATCTTTTAAAGAACTTATTACAATATTACATCTCATCTGTGGTATTAACTCATCTTTTCTAACCCAAATTGCTCTAGTTTTTAAAAGTTTATGAGCATTTGGTTTAGACTTAGATTGAGTATTTCTATTTGACTTCCTTTTAGAGTTAGATCTCCTATTTCTATTCCTATAGTTAGAGTTATGAGTGGTCTGCTTAGGGAGAACATAGTTATTTCTGCTCTTTCTAGAGTAGTTGAAGTTTTGGTATACATGAGAGCTAAATATGGGTTTGTATAGACACTTTTGAAAGCATTCATCGAAAGAGTGACCAAAGACGTCACAGTAGGAAGAATAGATATGTCTCGTTGATTTTTTAACATTTTGTAGACCATCGAAAATAGGTTTGTCTAAGTGTTGGACTTTAGTCTTTTGTCTAGGGGCTACAATTTGAAATGAGGCATCACTTTTCCTTATAGGAGGACAGACATATTTAGTCTTTTGATCAAAAATGTTTTGAGGATTACTAGTTGAAGCAATGTCTGGGTCTTTCTGTTTTTTATCAAACTCATTTTTTAAAATTTGAAAATCTGGACAAGTTTCAACAGGCCTTTTTCCACCACACACAAACTTTATAGTTTCAAAAATTTTGGTTTGTGCTTTAGTGTCAGGGAAAAAACCTATGCCAGTTCTGTCCTCAGAATTAGTTTTACTTAATGCTACAAAACCATTTAAGCAATTAGAGTTATTTTTAAACTTGGAAAACTTTTTAAGGACTCTTGAAGACTTTTCTTTTGTGTGTTTCAATTCTAAAAATGTGGCCTTATATTTGTTTTTCGGAATTTCATTTGATTCTAATAAGTCTTTAGTTTTATCAGCAAAAGACTTAGCCTTTTTTTCATACTCCAGACATTGATTAGTCTAATCCTCAGCACTTTGTTTCCCAACTAGACTTAGGGCTTCTAATTTTTCTGTGAGGTCCTTAACTATTTTCTCAAGCTTAGTGCTTATCCTAAGGGTCTTGGTATATCGTATGTGAATGGTGCGCATATCGTCATTATCTGATTCGTCTAGTGTGGTGCGTGAATTGTGTAGTGATGTGTGTGATGTGTTCACTATCGCTTCCGTACTCACACACCTGTTCAATTCGTCTTTGATACGATCCCTTTGACTCACACACACTGCGTCTGAACTAATACTATCAACATTAACATGATTTGCATTCTCTAGGAAATAAGCAGATAAAGCAAGAACAAGCATTGTATCACTAGTGATGACATCAACATAATCACTACTGACAGGTACATCATCAGAATAGACTATCTTGGTAAAAACTGACATACAGGGATCAGAAATATTGGATGATTCAAACTCATCATCGTCTGATTCACTAGAATCATCCCAGGACTTGCACAAATTAGCATTATTAATTTTGTTGTTCAGGTTGGCCCTATAGTTAATGGCAATGTGACCTATTTTCCCACATCTAAAGCATTCAACCTTCTTATGGTCTCTTTCAGGTCTACCATTATCGTTATTTTTATGTTTATCTATCTTTCTCTCATGGAGTATGTTATTAGACTGATTTGGATAAAGAGTCTTTCCTTGTTTAGAAGCAACATTATTTATAAACTTCAGTATTTTCTTAACTGTTTAGATATTAAGGCTATTTAACTATCCAAATCATCTAAATCACAGTCCTCATCTGAGCCAAGGTCAATGTTGGGCACTACAACCCGAGGAGTTGTCATCTTAGATTGAAAGATAACATTGGGAATGCTATATCTCTTTCGATTATTGAGAAGTTGTTTCTTATACTCCAACTCCATTTCCACGGTTCTTAATTTTCTACTGACGAGTTCTGAGGTAAGATTTGGATCTTCCATTTCCTCAATAGCATATCTTTTATTGTCAAATTTCTGCGGGACGGGTCGCAGTATTTTAGAGACAATTTATGTTCTGTCTTATATGATACCATTGGCATTCAACTTAGTAATGACATCAGTCAGTTTTGATATAGAAATCATCAAAGGTCTCAGTGTCTGCTATAATTAAGGTGTTGTACTGTTGGATCAACATTTGGGTCTTGATAGCCTTAACACGTGTGTCACCTTCATGGGTTGTGACCAACGTGTCCCAGGCTTCCTTGGAGGTTGAACAACAAGATATTCTCTGAAATTCAATTTCATTAATTTACATTAAAGGAGCATTATTTCCTTTATTGTTATTGTAAGAGGCGAGTTTTTCTTCTTTTGTGAACTCACTGAGCAGTTTCTTAACTCTTTTATCACTACCATCTGCTATAGGTTTAGTAGGATGAACATATCCGTTTTCAATAGCATCCCAGGATTAATCTCCCAAGGTCCCTTGGATGAAGGCTATCATCCTTACTTTCTATTAAAGGAAGTTAGTCCCACCAAAGAGGGGAGGCCTGGCCAGATTCCCCAACCTCTCATAATTCTCGTCCATGTTTGTTTTGAAAAACAGTTTCAAAAACACAGGATCTAAAAAGATTTCATCAGAACCAAAAGCCTTGCTCTGATACCAATTGAAAATCCCTTATTAGTTTGTTTAACAAAAGTTAAAGCTGTTAAGATTGGTTTGATCTGTCTTTTTGGAGAAACTCTTTTAGAAAATAAACAAACTAACATAAGAGGTGTTTACAAAAAGTTTATGAACTAGTTACATCAGATATTAGCGAACAAGTTTTGAAAACCAAAACTAATTTAGTTAAAGTAGCAATATAGCAGTAGGGGTAGAGACTTATGGAACATGCACAGTACACAAGATTTTTAACGTGGTAAAACCCTAAAATAAGGGAAACATCTACGGTGACCTCTACGCCACAAAATAAAAAATTCACTAAATAAAGTTTTAGGTTACAAACAGGCAACAAACTATACACACAAAAAAACCTAGTCTAAGTCAAGAAATATACCAGCACGCTCTAGAAGATCTGACTTCTTCAGGCTCTTGATGTTGTCCTTATTGTTCCTCTGTTTGGCTCTTCTTTCTCCTTTTAATCTTTACGACATCTCAACATTTTGAATCTCTCAACCAACACAAGTGAAGTAGTGTGATGGTGTTAGTGGGTATTGTTCCTAAACATATGCGCGTGCACACACACTTATACAGACGATTTCTTACAAATTATAAATAATATAAGAATGGCATGTAGGGTTTTTCATAACACTAAAATTGTGTTTGAATCTTGAGGTTTATAAAGTTTCAGTTCTGAGTTCTTTAAGAATCTCTTTAAAACAAAATTCTTCAAATCGTATTTAGGTACAGGTTTTTCAAAATGAAAAACTTAGATCTGAAAATATGAAAACACAGTTTTCAGTTTTGTAAAAGACATTTGTTGGACTCACAAAAAAATTGTAAAAACATTTTATATTAAAACAAATCCAACAAAGAGAGATAAATATTTCTTAATAAAGAAATCAACCTAATTACGTGACTGTTTTCACTTAGAAAATCAGACCTACAAGTTTCTATTTATTAGAAATGAGTTCTGATTTTATGAAAGGTGTTAGGAAGAGATAAAAACCGATCACTAAAGAACAGGAACCCTCACACTCAAAAATTATTTTCTTAAAGAAAAATGGGACGGTGTTTGGTTAGGGTTTGAAATTTTTTCTCTATGATTTTATTTTCTCTCTCTTCTCTCTTTTATCTCTCAGAACTCACTTCTGCCAAAGATGGTAAATGAGGGGATGAAAGGCTCTATTTATAGTGAGTGGGGAAGGATTTGGAATGTGAGTTTGAAATGAACGATCAAGATTAATTTGTCCCTTCAAATGATCAATTGTGTGGCTCACAACGCACCGCTTTTAAAATGTCTCTGATTCGACCACTCAGGTGTCACAAGGATTAAATCAATTACATGCAGGCCATTGATTAAAAAGGATCGAACGATCAAGATTGAGTCTCAAGGATGTGAGAGTAAAGAAACATAAATTCAGTCCATAAATATGCAACAAGTGTAGGGCTGTGATGGACTCTCAGACTCGTGTTTTTGGTTTTATAAAAAATCCCATTTTCATCCCCAACATTCTCTAGCCCTTTCGAATTCTACCCAATAAGGTTTTTATAAATTTTCAAAAATTCCAATTAAGCCCAAAACAATTTAAAAACCTAACTTTAATTTCTTAAAAAAAGATTTCAAGTGTTTAAAAATTCCTAAAAATCATTAAAATAGTAGAAAAATATTTTAAGCCAAATTAAATACACACACACCCCTCATAAATGCTATATATGCAATGAAAATAAAATCCTAGAGTGATTATGTGTTGGTTTTCTACCTGATCAAGCATCTTTAATTGTATTTGAAGATCATGAAGAGGCAATGAGGCTTGGGTAAAAATAAGGATGACACAAGTTTTTACTCTATTTCTAAACTAGATAAGCTCCTATATTTTAGACTCAAGTCAGTCATATATATTGCGTGCTTTAGTAAGATGGTGGGACTGGTTGTGGTACGTAAACATCATCACGGGTGTGACTTAATTCACCAATCGTATGCCCAAAACTATGCACATTTAAGGCAGCAATTTATTGCTCGATCTCCTCAATTCGATCATCGTGTGCTCTTATGATATCATCATGCTCTAGAGTCTCAGTAAGTAGTAAATGATGAAGACCGTGTATATTATTTGCGGCGTTGATGTATGCCTCACGCCATTCTAATAGGAATCATACTCTTCTTGGGACACAACAGATATATGGTTATTTACGACCGACCAATTCTTGGTTAAGGCTACTTGGAATTCCTGTTTTGACTGAGAAAAAATTACGGGGAGGTGGGGGCGGGGGTGGGGGGGGGAGGGTCTGTTAAATATATTTGGCTCGTCACTTGGAGAATGCCCCGGTTACCCAAGTATTAAAACCCTGAAATAAGGGATCCCAAAAATCATACGCAAACCTGATAAATAATGAGCATATGTGATTACGTCTTTGTGTTAGTACATCGATGCCTCGTACAATTGTCAAATGATTGATTTGGGTGACCACATCTTAAGCTGATGTTGGCTGCCTGAGATATTAAACCGTTGAGCGATCTTTACCCAGCACCTATTCGACTTTGTCCAACGAAATATCCGAGGCTATAAATTTAAGGACGGACAATAAGAATCGGACAAGCCATCGTCATGTACTCGTGATGTAAGTACTGCAAAGTATGTAAATACATTAAACAGATTAGAATACATTAAATATTGAAAACACCCCGAAGGCCCCCAATTTTAAAATTTTAAAAATCAATTTCCTTATTGAGATGCGGAAGCGTTAGATGATGGTTCAAATTAACAACAACTTTTAATTTACTTCAAATTCAAATTAAACCAAGTGAAATAAGATAAACACACACACTTATTTCAATTTCACTTAAACCAAATTAATTAACCCAAGTCCTAGAAAATTTGCCTAAGTCATTGTTAACGTAAAAATTCTCCATCTACGAGGACCAATCAGAAAAGGACACATGTCATCCTACGTGGCAATATTCGACACCGAGGAGTGTTAGTCGCCCCCCGAGGAGAGTTAGTCGCCACCCGAGGAGAGTTGGTCGGCATACCAACCAGAAAGATCAAGGGATAACTATGCATTTAATGTGCATTAATGAAGATGACTATGCATTTAATGAGCATTAATGTACATTTATACTATAGATGACAACACATAGCATACCAAGCAATTCAACAATTAGATTCGTTGAATGTAGACATAATGTATAAATGTCTACATACAATGAATCTATTTATCTCCCATCACTATAAATACATGTATTCCCTTAGCCAAAAAGAGGGAGGGAAGAGAACCTAGAAACCCCATACACAAGATACACATCATTTCTCTCTCTACACCCTATGGTGCTATTGTAAACCCCTGGGAATAAAATAACAGTGGACGTAGGCTTTATTCATAGCCGAACCACTTTAAAAATCTTTGTCTCTTATGTGCTTGATTGGATTTCTTTTCATCTATTTATCTGTGATCATAAAAATGGGATTCGGTCCAGTTTTTTGCATCAACAGATTGGCGCCGTCTGTGGGAATCGTGTTACAAGCATTGTTCTCCATCAAAAGCTAAGTTTTTATTTTCTCTATGTATAATCAATTATATATTATACATACATCTTTTGATTCAATCATGATTTTTATGTTTATATACATAAATTAATTGTCCAATTTTTATCTGCAAAATGTTGCATATCATGATTTTTAAATCATAAATGCTAGATTAATTCTTATTTAGATATCTGAAAAATAGTGGATTTCATAAATCATAACTTTTGCTTGATTCTCAAGTTTCAATTTTATATCATGGAATAAATATTTTAAATGATTAAATATACCGATATATACGACGATGATAAGATTTGATAATTTTCTTTGTTGATTTTGAAATAATTTGTGAAAGATCTTTGATGACTATTCAAATTCATATTATATTTTTGTTCAAATCATGATTCTCATATGTTTATATCCATAAACTTAGAGATCAAATCAATTATATACTGTGCATACATCTTTTAATTCAATCATGATTTTATATTCACAAATTTTTGAATCTAATTTTACAAATCTGGATAAATGTACATTTCATAATCACAAAGTTTGAGAAATTTGTGTACATATTATATTATTTCTTCTTTAAGGAGATAAAATAATTTTTCTATATTTATAAATCTCTTCTATATGAGTATATACAAATTTGATTCATTTGGAAATCTTTTAATTTAGTCAAAATTTTTATATGCATCAACTGTAGTTGGTCGACGAGGATAAAATATTCCAAACTGTACCAAGTATGGTTGGTCGGGGATAAAAACCCATTAACTGTAGTTGGTCGACGAGGATAAAATATTCCAAACTGTACCAAGTATGGTTGGTCGGGGATAAAAACCCACTAACTGTAGTTGGTCGACGAGGATAAAATATTCCAAACTGTACCAAGTATGGTTGGTCGGGGATAAAAACCCATTAACTGTAGTTGGTCGACGAGGAGAAAATATTCCAAACTGTACCACGTATGGTTGGTCGGGGATAAAAACCCATTAACTGTAGTTGGTCGACGAGGAGAAAATATTCCAAACTGTACCAAGTATGGTTGGTCGGGGATAAAAACCCACTAACTGTAGTTGGTCGACGAGGAGAATTTATCGACCTTGGTTGGTCGGACACATTTTATGAAAAAGACAAAAATTTACCAAGTATGGTTAGTTGGGGATAAACTCTCACTAACTATAATTGGTCGACGAGCACAATTTAACAACCTTGCTTGGTTGGAAAAATTTTAAAATTTTTTATACTCATTACTTTATTATTAAGTGATCGAGCAACATTACTGATACTTGTAACTTTTTTATTACTAAGTGGGTCGATGAATAACACAATATTGTTATCTTTTTAACTTATACATATGCACAGATGTAAAGTATTTTACAAGACAATAGCAATTAAGATTGCGAACAAAAATGAAAGTCTTTCATTAAAATCAAAAACAAAATACATCAGGAATGAAATACAAATTTATTACATCAATATTCCCATTCTATTGGTTTCTTCCCCTCTGCTTTTGAAATAGGTTCCTCGCCAGCAGGTGGATCATTTAAAGCAAGAGGAGAATTTATGAAGTTAAGATCTTTGAGCATCCTGATATTCATCACGGATGGTCGATCTAGGGGGTGCTCGATAAAGTATTTGTTCATTTGGGGGCTTCTATTACAGATATATTTGTTCATTTGGTGGCACATTCTTATAACATCATGCAGTCGACCACCAAATTCAACTTCACAAACTCACACGGAGGCGTATTCAGAAGTTCAGGAGGTGCATTCAGAAGTTCAGGAGGCATATTCAGGAGTTATTATGCACATACTATTGAAGTTCAGAAGTCAAATTTAGCATCTACAGCACTGAGATCTTTACTACTACTGTCCCGACTAACATTGAAGAAGAAGTTGTATGAAAATGTTTCGAAGTCCACCACTAGATTGGCACTAATCAGATTGAAGAGTTGGGTTCAAAAGCTAGTATGTTACTCGACAAAGTGTTCAGAGGATCACAAATCAGAAGAATCAAGCACGTGAAGTTAGCACTCAGTGGCTCGGCACAGGAGGCAGTTGGTCGGCTAGCGAACCAATCAACATACTTGAAGATTATGACAAGCTACAAGCTGCATACTATGGCATGGCTGCATCCAAATTCCCAGGGGTGATACATAGCACACGGAGTTCCTCAAAAGAAAGATTAGCAACCATCGATCAGCCTGCATCATATGTCGTCCAGGAGATAATGCACTTTATATTGAACAAATCAAGAAGGTAGATTAAGAATTTCACGAGCACCGAGCAGCACTGCAGAATAAATACTCCATCCTTTCAAGTAAACCATCAAGCATGGATCATTGGGGGCTTCTGTTAACTTAAAAATTCTCCATCTACGAGGACCAATCAGAAAAGGACACATGTCATCCTACGTGGCAATATTCGACACCGAGGAGTGTTAGTCGGCCCCCGAGGAGAGTTAGTCGGCACCCGAGGAGAGTTGGTCGGCATACCAACCAGGAAGATCAAGGGATAACTATGCATTTAATGTTCATTAATGAAGATGACTATGCATTTAATGAGCATTAATGTACATTTATACTGTAGATGACAACACATAGCATACCAAGCAATTCAACAATTAGATTCGTTGAATGTAGACATAATGTATAAATGTCTACATACAATGAATCTATTTATCTCCCATCACTATAAATACATGTATTCCCTTAGCCAAAAAGGGGGAGGGAAGAGAACCTAGAAACCCCATACACAAGATACACATCCTTTCTCTCTCTACACCCTATGGTGCTATTGTAAACCCCTGGGAATAAAATAACAGTGGACGTAGGCTTTATTCATAGCCGAACCACTTTAAAAATCTTTGTCTCTTATGTGCTTGATTGGATTTCTTTTCATCTATTTATCTGTGATCATAAAAATGGGATTCGGTCCAGTTTTTTGCATCAACAGTCATATTTCTCAATTTTAACAAATTAGGCCAAACTAATTTTAACACAATAAATTAAATGACTTGAATTAAATTAACACAAACATTACCCAATGTTAATTTGCACCAAATTAAACAAGTAGTGATTAAATTAAACTAATTTTATCTTTTTACCTAAGCATGCATTCTAGGTGATTTTGCAAAAGATAAAATAAACAATTAATCCACTACGCCGCAATGTACGAGGAAAAATCCACAACGGGAAAAAACCTCGGACGGTCCTAGCCTCAAATCCACTAAGTACGGAATTTACCAATACAAGACAGTAGACTTACAACACACGACTCGATCCCTCTCAAGCCCCGACGCTCCTTCTTGTAAACACCTCTGCCTAGCGAATAACCACTAAACTCCACCGCGGTCTCGGAATCCACCGATCGGACTTTATATGGTCACCGTCACCCGAACTAAGAGCCTTTCTCCAAGTGAGTAAATCAATGCAAACATCTTATTCTTTGTGAAATTTAGAAGCAAACCCAAACGTCTTTTCAAAACAGTAGAGATAAAAAAATCGGTGCCAAAACTCCAAGCAATGTATATATATATGGCAGCTTGGATAAACAATATGGGTGAAAACTAAAGTGAAAAATGATTTTTTTTCTTTGAAAAATAGTCACTTTAAAACATGAACTTTTTTTCTTTTTCTTTTTCTCTCAAACTCTCTCTTGGAGATATATGTGTATGAAAAGTTAAACCAAAAAGGTTGGTTCACGCACTATTAAGTTCTGTCAAAAGTTAGTGGGATAAGGAAGTGGGAAACATGGGTAAAAACTGCCATAAAATTTTCCCACCTGAAATCTCGTTCGAACGAGATTTTTGTTCGAACGAAGTCTCGTTCGAACGAGCCTTTCTAACGAAGTTCCAGTGACTTAAAATTGAACTCGTTAGAAATCTCATTCGAACATCCATCTCGTTCGAACGACAATTCGAACGATGTTCCAGTGGACTATGGGGAAGCTCGTTGGCAGCTTCGTTCGAACGACAATATCGAACGAGAAACCAGAAAGTTGAAAATTACGAATTTATCCCAGAAACTTTATATACTTTATATACAAGTTTAATAAAATCTTTCTGACAAATAAACAAGAGTTTTTAATTAAACATACACCCATTATAAACCGTTCCAAGCTCCTATATATATATATATATATATATATATAATGCATTCATACCTTGGGAGCATGGAACCACTATTGATGACATAGAAACGAGGCACTTAAACTCGGCATTTTGATCAAGTTTTATACACTTGTCCGCTACATATTCAAACAATCTCGTCATAGGCTTGGAGGATGATCAATTAACTCTATCCTATGACTCAAACGTTTTGTGCCAAAACTACAAAGGACTCAATTGAAAATTTGTGTCCTTACAAATATTATTCTAAGGGAACATAAATTTCATAAATGCTTAAATAAGAATTTTAAAAAATGTACCTCAATTAATTGCCACATGCACTCGACACTGGTTAATGATCACCGACTTGCTTTGTCCATTGACCAGGGCGTCAATAGCCAAACCTCAATCGTAGGCCCCAATCGTCGTAACGTCCTAAAAAGAATGTAAACACCCGAGGTTAGAGGTGGAATTAACATTTGAAAAAAATAAACTACCAATAACGTAAAAGTAAAATGCCCGAGCGATAATTGGCCACATATAATCAGGTAGATTTGGTTCCTTCAAAAAAAAAATTAATGTCTTTTTTAAGGTCGAAAATACGAATTCCCGCACCTATAAATCTTTGTATATGAATTTGTGGGAAAAGTCCATTTAGGTTATTTTCAAAATTCGTGTATTTATCATTCAACAAGTTTTGAATGGGTATCCCTTGCCCAATGGGGATGCCTGTACATAAATTACGACTAGTTGTCATATACATAAATAATATGATAATTATAGTAACATGTTCAATTAATTTAAATTAACTATAAATAATATTAAATAAAGGAATTAATAAGAAATAATAATCACCAGAAAGCATCGTGAAGTCGAACGGAGTGAACGCAATTTTAACATATGGTAGTTGGAATGTATGCGTCGTGTCGCACCAACGTTCGACCATTGTCGTTGTAACACCCCGCGCATTGGAAAAGACACGCGGCGTGCTACTACGATAAAAACTAAACTAAAAACATCAACAATAAGTATAGAGCATCTACTTTCCACGATTTAAACATAACAAAACCCCAATTATTCTATTCCCACAATAATGATTACAATAATGTTTCTCTCAAATACACAATTTGTGACACCCCGCCTAATTAATTCCGGGTGATCAGTCCTAAATCAAGTTAGAACAGGTTTCTCATTTGGTCCATTCTTAGCATCACTGTCGTCTTATTAATTTACTAACCACCTAAGTGAGAAAAATAGACTGGTGCCCATTTTTATCTTTCATTATTTAAACAAAAACCCATGCGGAACATAAAACAATACAACAATCACAGATAACTGAAATATTCATCCACAAGTAAGAATAATTAACCGAATAAACCATCGGTCCAAATAATAAATCCCGTAAAGACAAGAATTAACTCCCAAAAAGTCTAATACAAATAAACGGAATGTGAGCAACATGCTCGAATAACTAATCATGAATTTCTACATTAAGAATGAAGAATGAGGCGTCTATCAAAACCCCGCAACATCCACATATGCTGCCGCAACGGATCCCTGGAATTGAGTCAAGGTTGGCGTCCCTGTGGCTGGACACCTAAAAGGTTTTGAAAATAGATTTATAGCAAGGGTTAGTACCCAAAACATTTGGAAAACATTTAACAAATGATTAACTTGTAGTAATAAATAAATATGCATGCTCTTCATATTCTAGTTAGTATCGCACTCTCTTGAGGACTTCCTTACCCCTCCTCTAATGTACACTACTAACACTTTAATTAAATTACCGAGTTATTCATCTCATGACTAGATAATTAACAAAGTTCCTTTATACCCACCCTACTCTAACTGAGTATATAGATTATGATTTTTAAGTTATTAGTAACATTAACTTAACTAAAACATTTCCCTTTTTAAATTCATATAACTTCGACACTTGTTATACATATGAAACAACTCATATTTTTCATTAATAACCCGTATATAATTAATTATCCAATTATATACTTATAATCATATTTCAGCATTCACAATCATACTGTAATATATTCAACAACTTACATCCACCCGAGTAAAATACTCACAGAATGTAAATTCTATAAAGTGCTATCCCACTAGGTACAATCACATAGCCTAGTTATCCCAAGTCAAAATTTCACACCAACTTGATAATAAATAAATAATTGGAGGCGGTCATATTCCTTCCCTGAAAGTGAGATGTCCCTCACCCATATAATGGACGCTATGACCTCGGGAATATACTCACCCTACTCCTCAAGCTAGGGGATTCATCCACTACGCGCAACCTCCCCCTATAGCACTATAGTATAAAATATCTAATCACTGATATTAATGTACACACCATATATATATATATATATACTATCACATCCGTATATATAAATATAAAAGTCCCGGCTCTACCGTGAGCTAAATTCGTAACATAAGTCTATTAAAATTATTAAGAGTTTATGGTACAACTCTAAATATTAATTAAATTTCACCTTAATTAATTAAGTTACTTTTGGTGTCACCCCCACCATAAATTTGGACTTACTCTCGTAGCCCAAAATAAATTTACCCGAGTCAAAATCCCCGACTCTAATTTATTAGCTTCTGTCTAATTAAATTATTACATTTCGGTTTCGCTCAACCAATATCCCCGGACTCGACAATAGCTCCGTATTTCATCATGACGTGACAACCAAATTTTCTGCCTCAAACCTTAATTAATTTATCTACAATTAATTAGATTTAAACTCATGTATTTAATTTCTCAATAATTAATTACATAAGATTTTTATATGAATGTCCCCTTTTATATAATTAATTGGCGAAACTGCCAAGTTCTGACGACCGTCGATCGATCGACCCCAGACCGTCGATCGATCGATCGAACAGGTCTTTGTCTTCTTCACGAAGACAGGGCAGCCATGGACGAATTTACTTAAACCCTAATCTCTTCTAACATGAATTATAAGCCTTCTTATCACAAGTACATATCAGAAACCTTATTAGGATCCCCCAGAAAGTCCACAACAATCATCAATTCGTCCATAAACTACTGATTTATAATTTTGGGGAAAAATCTATCTTTATCCTTAAACACATTCACACCCCAAATTTATTCATCAAACTCGTTCTAATTTATCCGGATATCATTCTAACAGATACACATCGATATTCCAATATCAGATTTTTACATAAATCCTCATAAATTTTGGCAAATCAGATTAATATTTTCTTTTGTTTTTCAAAACCCCATGTTTATGCCATGAAACCCCAAAACGAATTTTAATTCATTACCTCACACAAATATGAATTTAAAGACAGATTTAATACTATTGCAAGTTATTCACTTGCCTTAGGTTTCGTAGTGTCTGAATTTGAGATGGATTCCATGGTTGAAGATGGCCTTTGTTGGCTCTTTTGAGATCCCCAAATGGCTTTGGCTGCTGTTAGGGTTTCCTAACCCTTTAATTCCTCTCTCTAATTAAGCTCAGCCATGCCCTTACTTCTTTTTATTAGGTTAATTACCCAAATCCCGTTTTTTGACTAATGGGCCAAGCCCAAGTGACCTAAATGCCCCCGAGTGGGCCCGACTATGTCTAAAAACGTCCCGTGACCCGTTTACTACCCCCGGGTACACTTTTCCGACTATCTCGGCCCATCCGGACTCAACTGTAGACTCAGAATTTGCATCCGAATTAATTTATAAAAATACTTATCCCCCCACCCAATATAGTCTATACCGACTTCCGGATGTGATAAATACATACCTCGTCATTAATACTCGAAACGACGTAATTACATTATTACTATTCACTTAGTAAATAAATTTCCCTAAATATTAACCATTCAATCCCAGATTAATATTTATATATTATTTTACCATAATTAATTCATTAAATTACAACACACTAGTAATTTAGAATTTTCGAATTAATTAAATTTTAAATGTACCAAAAATACGGGGTGTTACATACTCCCCCCCTTACAAAGGAATTTCGTCCCCGAAATTAGATCGTACCTGCGGTGAAAAGCTCTGGATATTGTTCCCGCATATCCTCCTCCCGCTCCCAGGTAGACTCGTCAACATTGTGATGACCCCAGTGTACTCTAACCAATGGAACAACCTTGGATCGTAATTTCCGCTCACTATGATCCAGAATAGCCACCGGCCTCTCCTCATACGAGATGTCTGGCTGTAAGTCGATCTCCTCGAGTGGAATGTGCCAAAAGGCTCTCTCGCTCCTTCGATATTTCTTCAGCGATGTCACATGGAATACATCGTGTATCCGCTGAAGATGTTCTGGTAACCCAAGCTTATACGCCACCGGTCCCACCCTCTCAATAATAGGGAAAGGTCCTACGTACCGCGGTGCTAACTTACCCTTCTTGTCGAACCTCATCACCCCTTTCATAGGGGATACCCGGACTAAAACCTGGTCCCCAACTTCTAGCTCCACATGTCTTTGAGAAGCATCAGCATAACTCTTCTGCCTGTCCTGAGCTATCCGAATCCTTCCTCGAATTAACTCTATCTTGGCAGATGTCTCCTGGATAATCTCCGACCCCAAGAGTTTGTTGTCCCCCACCTCTAACCAACAAGCGGGTGAACGACAAGGTCTCCCGTACAGTGCCTCAAACGGTGCCATGCCAATCGTGAAATGGTAAGAGTTGTTATACGCAAACTCTACCAAAGGAAGATATTTCTCCCATCCTCCCCCGAAGTCCAAAATGCACATTCTGAGCATGTCTTCCAGCATCTGATTAACTCTCTCAGTCTGTCCGTCAGTCTGTGGGTGATACGCTGTACTCAAGTGCAACTCCGTGCCCATTGCCTCCTGAAAGCTCTGCCAAAAGTGGGCGACAAAGATTTTGTCTCGGTCGGATACAATATTTATTGGTACCCCATGCAGCTTAACAATCTCTGCTATGAATAGCTGTGCATAACGCATCGTCTCAAAGTCTGTGCGTACCGGCAAAAAGTGGGCCACCTTAGTCAACCGATCCACAATAACCCATATGGAGTCGTGACCCCTCTGCGATACAGGTAACCCTGTGATGAAGTCCATGGAGATGCTCTCCCACTTCCACACGAGAATTTCTAACGGCTGTAGCAGCCCTGATGGTCTCTGGTGGTCAACTTTCACAAGCTGACACGTGGCACATTTCGAAACAAACTCCGCTATGTCCCGTTTCATCCCTGCCCACCAATACTGCCTCCTCATATCTTGGTACATTTTATCCCCACCGGGATGTACCGCAAATTTCGAGCCATGGGATTCTGTCATAACAGCGTGCCTCAAATCCTCATCCTCTGGCACCATTAACCTCCCATTAAAGCGTAGGCCTCCTTCTGAGCTAATTGAGTAACCCTCTGCTCCCTCAGCTAACAACTGGCCCACCCTATCCCGGCAAATCTGATCCTCTGCCTGAGCCTTCACAACTCGCATAATGATCTCGGATGTGATGGATAATGCTGACATGCAAGCCTTGGCTACGTCATCCTCATATCGAAGCTCTCTCCATTTCGCTTTCCATACCTCCGATATCTCCCCAGTCGGCCTTCGGCTCAATGCGTCTGCTACCACATTGGCCTTACCAGGATGATACTGAATATCAAACTGGTAGTCCTTCACGAATTCTAGCCACCGCCTCTGCCTCATATTCAGATCCTTCTGTGTGAAGAGATACTGAAGTGACTTGTGATCCGTGAATAGAGTAAACTGCTCTCCTAGAAGATAATGCCTCCATATCCTCAAAGCAAAAACGACCGCTGCCAACTCTAGGTCGTGAGTGGGGTAATTCCTCTCTTGGGGCTTTAGCTTCCTGGAAGCATAAGCTATAGCCCTTTCCTCCTGCTGGAGCACACCCCCAAGACCCCGTAAGGATGCGTCTGTGTAAACCCGATACTCTAGCCCTCCCTTTGGCAATGCGTCTGTGTAAATCTCATGACACTATGCTCCAATCACAATATAATATATCACAATGAATCAAGTCTAGATTCCAACAATTATTTCAGATTTCAAATGAATCGCAATTCAATATGAGTGCAATCGACACAAAAATCAAACGAAATACTCTCGAGAGAATTTTGGAGCATACTGTGTAAGTCTCGTACCTCAAAATCATCACATGAATCATCGCAAAATTTTTGCCTCAAAATCTAATCACACCATCACATTTTTCTCGCGAAAATAATCAAATCTAGTTATAGCCCAAACTCGAGAAAATATCAAATAAGCCTTCTAATCTAAGGTTGAAATCTTGAATAAGTTTGGGACTATGATTTGTAGATGAAATGGAGTAATTTTGGAGAGGTCTTCTAGTTGAAAAGTGTGAGAAAAAGTTATTTGAAAAGCCAAGCCATGAATTTGTTAATATATAAAGGATTAAGAGTTTGATTAAGAAAAGAGTTCTAATCAGATACAAATAATAATAAATTTATTTCGGACCGTTGGAATTGGATGAAATTTGGGGGAGAATTAGCTGAAGACAAGAGGAAGCTGCACAAAAAATTTCAGCTCGATCAGACGGTGGGATATTTTTGTTGTAGAGAGTTTTATGTTTTGAGGACTCTCAGAGAGTTTTATGTTTTGAGGACTCTTCTATATAATAAAAATTCAATTAAAACTCCATTTTAATTCCGATTCCAATTCCGTTTGAAAATTTATTTTTCAAATATAAAAATCAACATTTTAAATTATAAAATTTTTAAAATCCAAAATTTTATTTTCCTCCAATTTCCAAAATTAATTTAAAAATTCCCATTTAAAAATTCGGGTTGTTACAGTCGCCACAATGCATTAATTGGAATTCAGCATCACCTTCAAAAATAAATTCACCATATAACCGACACCGTCGATAATTGTTTTTATCAACGGTTTATATTCTCAGATCGTTTTGTATAATTTCATCGGGCCCGCCTAATTGCCCCGAAATTCAAACTTATTTCTGTTAACAATTGGTGTCTCCCCATCGGATGCGTGTTTTTCTCGATCGAAAATAGGGGTGTAATGTTTTTACATGGGATCGAACGATTCACTCGACGCGGTTTGTGTAGAAATTGACTTTGAGGTGGAGCCGTGTTTTTTGGATTTTTTGACATTCAAGTATTTTTTCCATTTTCTTCCATCCATGGTATAAATAATATAATTACGAGGATTAAAGGACTGTTTTGTAAGATAAAGGGCTGATTTTTTAGTAAATAATACAATTTTTTTGTAGGATTATGGAATTTTTAGGATCAAGGAAGAATTATAGATTATGGAAGGCTGATGAACAAAGGTTAAAGATGAACTGTGGTGAGGATGAGGCTCCTGTCGTTTGTTTATAACAGACCCAAGGTTACTGTTTATTGCCATTTATAGCCGCTGTGACTTCCTAAGAACTTCTGAAGTTTATAAAAATTTCTAGTGACTTCTTTTATTCGTTGCAACTCCTCACCACTGCATGACTTCCTCCAGGTGAAAGGTAAATGGTCAAATTGGGTTTGTAAACTTAGCTATCATGTATCCACACCATTTGCGAATGCGCTTAGTCTTTGTTGGCTAGCATATACCTGGTAGGCATATGGTAAATTACTGTACATATGCATATTTCTTATTGAAGGCCCCAATAAAATGTGTTGAAAATTTCTTCATTGTTACAGAAATCTGTAGACTTATCCCATCTCATCTTCGTATCACTTGCCGGTAAATATAATTTTTCATTTATTAAAAACAACTGTTATAACCATACATGCAAAATTCCTCTACAATTTACTATTTATATCTTTGATATTTAAAGACTACATATTTAGAGTTGTTGGCGAACTGATTAAAAATAGTTGTTGACGGCTAATGGGGACTCCCCCATACATTACACACTGCTCAATGCAATACATAAATTCTTAAGCCACGCAAACTCTGCAAACGACTGTCTGAAAGTAAAAGCAACACACTAAGTTCAAAGGCACCTACATAACTATTCATGACAGAATGTTTTCAATGCAAAAAATATCACCGTTCTCCCGCATCTTAAAAATCCGAAAAAAAACTTGTCCTAGGAAAGTCGAAACCCCTTGAAACATGTATGCTCAGTTGGATATAGTTCCTTCTTTTGTGTAGGTTTAAATCCATATATAATCTTCATCAGGTCTTCATGATTTTAAACATCACCATGGATAATAACAATTACAGAAAGGAGCCAACACACCAAGAACGGACGAAAATAACCCCGGTCCTAAAATCAAACTCACCTCAATTATATTCCATTTGAAACAAATTCACCACAATAAATCAAAACCGGGCCAACCATAGTTGCCGAGGAATCTTGGGAGACTCGAACAACTTGACCTTCGAACAGGTAACTTGGCCTCCGAGGAGGCTTGACGCCACCTCCGATCTTCGAACAACTGGTATACACATCTTCAAATAGCTATCTCCGAGGACCTTCATCTCCGAGGAGGATTGGCTTCGGAGCAATCATACCCTCAAGGAGGATTGACCTCTGGAAGTTGCTCGAACCTTGAAAAATAGACCCAACTCCCATTCAAATGGGTATTCGACATACATCACGACCGACCCATCTCTAACCAACCGATCTCGTACTGATTCGCAAAGGAGGGGTGTCAATGTTAAAAAAGGATTTCTCCACAGCTTTCCAAGTTGTGTTAGTCAATTATGGTATAAGAGTGATCCACCTTAAAATTTTAATAAGGATGGGCCAAGTATCACGATTAAACGATATGTTTATTCCTACCATAATTTTATAATTTTTTTTCCAAAAGTAGGTAAACATATATGGATTTATAATAGATTTATGGAAAAGTTATATACCCCTTGAAATTACACGAATATTTTTATGTTGTTTCAAGTGAGACCATTTCGGGTTTGAACTCAAATTAGTACGAGTGTTGATGTCTAAAAATGGACTAACTCCAAATTTTTAAACACATATAATAATATAGTGAATAACTCAAACCACAAACACAAGAGAAGAGATTTTTAAAGTGGTTCCGCCATAAGATAGCCTACGTCCATTGTTGATTTTATTTAATAGGGTTTACAATAGCTCAGTATGGTGTGCATATGAGTGATTCAAGTTATCCCTTCAGTCAAGGGAGTATCATGTATTTATACTGGTGTAAAACAATAGAGATGGAGCGCCTTTGTATTGACATGCATTTGCATATATGTACAATAAAAAAACTCTTGGAATTCAGTGTTGGTTGGCATCCCATCCGAGCAACTATTGGCAATCCTGTTGGTTGGCCTTTTGGTGTTGGTCGGATATCTAACTGACTAAGTGTCTCTGAAGTCGATCAAGGTAACTGATCATCTACGTAGGAGGACAGGTGTACATTTATCATTAGTCCACGTAGGAGAATAATTTTTACATACAATAAAAGCCCCCAATGCTCCATGCTTGATACTTGAATGAAAGTACGGAGTATTTAGCGTGGGAAGTTATTCGGCATACTATTTTAAGTGTTTAGTCGCCAACCGACCTCCCATACTTGTAAAACTTTCCACTGGAATTATTTGAGGATGTCGTTTTTGTAAATAATTAAAACTTTTTTTAATCGCCTAAAGATACAATAGTCTTTTGACATTTCGAGAGGCGTAACCGGTGGTAGTTATACAGTTCATTCAGTTAATCATTTCAGTCTCATTTATCGAGGCAACCTATAAATAGGCACAAAGTTTCCCTCCTTCCTTTTCACCTCAAATTTTTTTAACCTAGTACTTTCTTCGTCTTTAAGATTTTTATGTGCGACCGTTTTGCTACCATTTTTCCTTCAGTCTTTATAATCATTTCTTGCAATAATCTTAAATCCCTTGTAAGCCATCTCTTCCCCTTTCTCTGTATTGTCATCTCTTTCTCTATTTCTAACATGGTTTACATCGTAAATGAGATTTCACTAGATGAGTTTAGAGAGAAAAGAAAAATCCCAAATTGGGTTGACTTGGAGATAGCCAAAGGTCCCATAAACATATATTCACTTCCTGAGGGTCATTGGATGCCTAATTTATCCATTGCTGAGTGTGGTATTACGTTTCCACTAAACCCTATTTTTCTTCAATTTTGCTAATATTTTGATGTAGTTACTTCTAGAGTAGCCCCCAACACTTGGACAATTATAAATGGTGTAAATAGGCTGAACGAACTATATGGGACCCATATTGGGATTCCAGAGTTGATGTTTTTCTATAAGTGGGCTACTGTTGGAGAAAGTACATATTAGCTTTAGTAGTAAACCTACCAAATTTCAGTAAGGGCTATTGGGATTATGGTGTAGTTGTAAAGAATTGGCAGCATGCTCCCCCTACCACTAGAGTTCCTTATACTAATCCTAGATGTCCTTCATCAGGATGTGGCATAGGCTATAATTCTGTTACATGCTTTTCCCTTTTTGTTATGAATTTCTAACGTTTGCAGACTAACTTTGCTATTTATTTTTAATGCAGAGGAAAGCAAGAAGAGGTGTCTTAAATAAGGAGAAATTAACCTTGAAGAGCAGAAATTCCTGTGGGGACTTTACTAGAGAGTGGGAGAAGAACATCCCCTATCAGCTTCTTTGTTATTGGAGTATAAAAGCTCGATAACTTCATTTATTTCCCAAACTACACTTGCTCTGCCCCTAGCTGCTATCAACTTTGAGGAGGATCATGTACCAACATCTTCAGCTACTGAGTCTGCCGGTGCTGAATTCATCCTAGGAGGAACTTCTTCCTCCTTTGAATCATTTTATATTACTGAGATCCCACTCTCTCCTTTAACAGAAATGACCAAGAGAAAGATACCCAATCTGCTGGGTGGGCCTTCATCTCCAACCCCAAAAGGTGCTGATGCTAGAAATAATATAGTTGAAAATAAGTCCCAGGTCAGTGATAAGAGGCCTACTGGTGATGATAAGACATGAAAGCCTTCTCACATTCGTCATTCGACTCAAAGGTCTTTCTAAGCACCTTAAAGAATGGAAGAAATTTATCACTTGATCGGGAGACAAAACGGTTCAAGGAAACTACTTTTCCTGTCAATTTTTGAACTTTCTTATTGGTTGGGAATTGCATTTCGAGAAAGGATTTAATTTTATCTAGGTTTGCTTCTATTCCCCTTTTATTAACATTGTACGCTAGGAACATTCCTTCCTGCACTCTGAAGATAACATTTGGTTGGGTTGAGCTTCATTTGATTCTTTTCCAATTGATCAAAGGTTTGAGCCAAGTTCGCAAGGTGGTCGGCAACAGGTTTGATCTTGGTGAGTATATCATCTATGTAGACCTCCATGTTTTTGCCAATCTGGTCTTCAAAAACCTTATTTACTAGTCTTTGATAGGTATCTCCAACATTCTTCAACCCAAAGGGAATGAAATTTTAACAATAAGTTCCTCGGCTGGTAATAAAAGAAGTAGTTTTCTTATCTTTAGGTTTCATCTTGATCTAGTTATAATCAGAATATACATAAACTGAGCAACTCATGGTCTACTGTAGCATCAACCAACTGATCAATCCTTGTTAAAGGGAAATGATCTTTTGGACATGCCTTACTGAGATCTATAAAATCTACACACATGCGCCATTTATAATTTTTCTTCTTGACCATTACCACATTAGCTAACCAACTAGGGTACTTGATGTCTTCAATGAACTGTGCCCTTTACAATTTCTCCTGGATTGTTGTACTCTTCTCAGGGCTTAAGACTCTTCGCTTTTGTTTAATCCGCTTAGAATCTGGATAAATATTAAGCTCATAGCACATGAAATTCGGATCAATTTCTATCATATCCTCGTGGATCCAAGCAAATTAATTTTTCCTTTATCTAAGGAATGTAACTAATTCTTGTTTAAGAGAATGAGACAATCTTAAACCGATATGAATGGTTCTTTTTTGCTTCTTATCATCCAGTACAACAACTTCTGTCTCTTCCATAACTTGCCCCTTCACTAGTTTGTCTTCTTCCTAAGGATCCAAAGTGTCAATATGGAAAGCAGTTTCACCCTTCATTTATACATCATGTTGATCGGCTAATGTGTAATAGCATTCCCTGGCCTATTTCTGGATGCCATTTACAACGCCAACTCCTTAATTTATTAGAGATTTCATATATTGATGTACTGTAGACGGCACTGCCTCTAACTGCTTTATTCCCACTTTTTTTATGATGATATTGTACGCTGGCGGGACATTTTTATATAACACAAAGAAGTGAATCCTTTATCTCTAGCTAGCCGGCCAGGTGCCAACCAAGACTTCCAGCTTGATGATTCCCAATAGGTATACTTTTTCTCCTGTAAATCCAATGAGAGGTCTTCGGTATGGCTCCAGTTTACTATCACGTAGCCCTAGACTATTGAAACATTCATAGAGAATTACATCCGCAGAACTCCCATTATCAATTAATATCCTGGCAACCCTACCCTGATGAACTTTGCAAGTGATTACTAACTGATCATTGTAAGGACAAAGTACCCCATTCAGATCGTTTTTGGAGAATTCAATCATAAGTATGTCTTTGTAAACCTTCTTTGGTCGGATATCACTGGATTTTGCCAAGTCAATCGATTTAACTATTGGGAAATCATTAGCATATTTCAAATAAGCTTTTATTTCTGCTATTATGTCTCCTCCTCTAGCATCCCCTCCTGTGATGAAGTGGCATCCAAAGAAAATCATGCCGACATCCACCTCTGGTTCTTCAGGCTTCTTCGACAAGTCTGGATCTTCTTCAAAATCATAATTTCTAGCTCTTTTATTGTCATCCCTTGCTTGGGCTGGAGATTCAGACCTTTTTCGATTATTTCATTTGCCATTCCGATCAACAAACTTGCTCAATTTTCCTCGTCGAATAAGATATTAAATCTCATTTTTTTGTTCAATGTAACTGTTAATGTTGTGCCCATGATCCCAGTGGAAATCACAGTACTTGGACTTATCCCTCTTGTTCAGGGGGGGTCTTCTACTTTCTAGGCCAATTCAATTCTTTGTTCCCTTTGATCTCGTCCAGGATATAGTGAACACCTTTGTTGATCGGGGTATATTCATCATACTTCTTGATCCGATCTAGTTTTCTGTCTTTCTGGTCCTTTTTGAAAGAATTATTTTTCTGACCTTCACCCTTGGTCTCAGGAGCTTCTTTTCCCTCCATTGCTTTCTCGACATTCATCATTTTACCAGCTTTAGCCATTAACTTCGTCATGGTTTTGGGAGGATTTTTCGCCAAAACATAGTAGAGATCTTTAACGAGAAACCCACTCATAACTGCTGTAATGGTTGTTTTCTCCTCATAGTCCACCACCTCTAGTTTTTCATTATTAAAGCGTGTAATATTCTTTAGTGCTTTTTCCTGGCTTTTGTCTCACAGTCAAGAGATGAGACACACTCTTGATCGGCTTAGTCCCAAAATAAAAGTAATCTATGAATAATTCAACTAACTCATGAAAATTAAAGATTTTACCTCTTGGGAGATTGTTATACCAAATTTGGGTTGGCCTTGTAATATAACTGAAGAAATCTCTACTCCTCATCTCATCAAGCACTGAGTATATGTCGGCAGCAGGTTGATATTGCTTTATATGCAGGACTGGATCAGTTTTACCATCATATTTGGGAGTGACCACTGAAGGCTTAAACTTGGATGGTGTAGGATAGTTCACAATAACGGGAATAAAAGGTGAGCCTTTAACAAAACTCCTTTGTAATGACGTTTTTGTTTTAGCCATTTCACCTAGCCGATCTTCCAGTTGCTGCATGGATCCCTTCCAGGACTGATCTTCTTACTTACATTTGGCCGAGGTAGATTTAGCGGCTTTACTGTACCTATGTGCTGAACTCTCCTCCTGAGCGGTCTGCTCGATGATGAAAAGAAAATTTGTTCTATATGTGTGATCGTTGGTGCAAATCCTTTCCAATTAAAATTCCCTTGAACTTATAAACATAATATGAAATTTTATAATGGTAAGTAGTGATGTCAATCCTCTTTCATGTGTGAAAAGCAAAATATGTGAAGACAAAGGTAGATTCATTTGCATATTATTACCTTTTTTATGATTTTTTAAGAAATTATTAATTAACTAACTATACTAATTTTTTTAAAGTACTGACTAAGATGTAAAAGCTAATAAGAGAATAATGAAATAAACAAAATTGTGTTAATAAGTAAACTAACTAAGTTGGACTCATGAGGGATTCAATTCATCCCATGAATGGGAGATTAGCCCTCCATAATCATCATCCAAGACATAGAATAAAAAAATAAAAACATACAAGCATTAAATCAAGAGTAATTAAAGAGGAATAGAGCAAACCCATTTTAGCCTTGAATCGGAGCAACTCTTCAATTACAATCCAAAATTCTCTCAATTACAATCCCTCACTAATATATTTTTTTTAAATAAAAACTATAAAAAAAACTAATTACAATATACAAGGGGTGAATTCATAATGGACTCTTAAATAATGAGAGATTTGCTAAAAATTACAAATCCTCAAATTATAGAATTGTACACTAGAATTCATCCAAGGAAATAAATTCTACATCATCACTTTATGTTGAAATATTTTCTAAAAATATAACTACTCACTATAAAGGGATGGAGAAGAAGTTACTTCCAAAATGGATGAATTCACCACATCACTATATATTGATATATTTGCTAAAAATACAAATACTCGCTATAGAGGGGTCGAGGGGAATTTATCCTAAGAGATAAATTTTACCACACCACCCTATATTGAGATATTTGCTAAAAATGAAAATACTCTCTATAGAGGAGTGGAAGAAAATTTATCACACAAAGTTAAAAACTAAAATGGAGATCCTCTTCAAATTCCACCAAGTCTTCAATATATAGGTGAAATGAGGCTAAGGATATAATTGGAATTGGATGGACATGTAAAGAGTAAGGGAGATTTTATGTGGTGCGAAATATTTGGGTGAACATGGGTTTGATGAGGTAATGAGGGAGGTTGCTCCGAGGGCATTTTGGGGAAAAGGGATAAAAGGCATATGTGGGTTTTTAATTGTTTTATTGTCTTTGGTTTAGTACTATGAAGAATCGTGTAAGACATGTGTGGGTTTCAAAAGGAACTTGAGTAGTGGGTAAATGGGTTAAAATAGGAATGAGCAGGTGGGGTTCTCGGTTCATAGGTTTCGAGTCGAAATTGAGATTGGAATCGGGTTAGGAATACAGGCTTGAGTCGAGGGAAATGGGTTATACAGGTCTCGGGCATATGGGTCTATGGTAGCGGGTTTGGGAGGATATGGTCTATGGTTAGTTAAAGCAGGTATGGGAGGTGGAATAGAGTTTGGTTAGGGATTTAAGTCGAGTATGGATCCGGGGGTCGCCGCCGGCGAGGATGACTGTTGGTCGGAGATTAATGGGTTCAGCCGGGTCTGTGTGTCAGGTGAAGTATGGCTCCAGGTTAGTGGGTTTACGGGGCTGCCATGGGTTTTGGATCCAGATTTTTCCCTATTTGGAATCGGGTAATGGCTTCATGAGCTATGGTGTCTTGAGTTCTCGAGTTGATCGAAGTTAGCTCTGGGTTTTATGGCTGTTGGGGTCGTGGGTTAGGGACAGGGAGGTATAAGGGTTAAAATGGTTACTGCCATGGGTTGTGTGGGGATGAGTTCATGTGGGCTTTGTTAATGGAGGAGAGAGAGAGAATGTGGATGAAGGTTGAAGATGAGGAGGGTGTTTGTTTGGTGAGGTAAGGTGTATGGTAGTGTGTGTCTATGGGGATAGGGTGTGTCTATTGTTTATACCTAAAGAATAAAATAAAATTAAGACATAACTAAAACTAAAAAAATTAAAATCTACAAAAATTAAAAACTTAATCTATAAATATTTATAAGTTTATAAATAAAACTAAAAATATAAAATATATTAAAATAGTAATAACAAAAACTAAAAATTAAAATCCTAACTTAATAAAATAAAACTAAAGAAAATATTAAATTTATTAAAATTAGAAAAATAAATTCCTAAAAAAATAAAAGACAAAAATAAAATACAAATAAACCTAACCTAATAAAATATTAACAAAACTAACTAATAATAAAAAATAAAAATAAAAATCAAACAAAACGCACACCTATATTATCTACAGAGACGGACAACACTATATAAAATGACACTTAGTACTATATAAAGTGACACACATGCTCACATGCACTATTATATTTACATAAAATGGTAAAACACTAAATAAAATAATAAAAATGACTCAAAAATTATAAAATAACACCACACACACTCAAGAAAATTTTAGGACAGTCTAGGGTGGACTGGGCTTGGTTTGGGACAATTTTAAGCTACAAGACTAGGTTTAGGCTCATTTGACTGCATCATTCCCACATTTGATGTACTTAACCACTTATCTCTAGAAATTGCCTCAAGTTAAGCTTTTTTGACACTGCAAATGCTTATTGACCTACAAAACAAATAAGTACCAGCATAAGTCCGATTTTACTGGGAATTAGCAATTAAAAACTGTCTATTTGGGGTTTTATTTAAACACTTTATTCTGCTTATCACTCGGCACGCAAAGAACCTCTAATAGTAGCTCTTTATCTCACAGAACCTTCTCTACGTTCACGATAATGCTCATGTTCTTGATAATGACCTCTAGTTACTCGGGGGCCTAAACGATCAAAAGAGGATTCCCCGTTCTACCTCTCCAAGACACTTGGTCTTTCTTTGAAAAAAGATCCACCGTCATAGTAATCCGTTGATCAAACTGAAGAAGTTGCACCAGGACGGTATGACCTATCACGAGAAGAACGAGAATAACAAATTCTTTCGTTTTTGGATAGTGGAGGTGGCATGTTTCTTCTGGAGTTGGAAGACTTAGCTTGCATAGTGCATGTCAACTGCTTAACAGACTCTTCCATAGCTTCTTACCCTCTAGCCAGGTTGAGCAGAATTCAATGTAAATATGCTGCAGTAGGAAGAGCAGATGGAATGAAGGCATTGCGTTCATTTCTAGCGCTATTCTCTGGATCATTCATTTTCTAAAGGTAAAGAAATGAAACAAATGCAAAGATAGAGAACGATGACAGATAAACGTTCCTATAGACGGTGCCAATCTATTGATGTCCAAAAATGGACTAACTCCAAATTTATAGTCACAAATAATAATATAGTGAATAACTCAAACCACACACACAATAGAAGAGATTTTTAAAGTGGTTCAGCCATAAAATATCTTACATCCACTATTGGTTTGACTTAAGAGGGTTTACAATAGCTCAGTATGGTGTGCATATGAGTGATTCTAGTTGTCCCTCCAGCTGGGGGAGTATCATGTATTTATAATGGTATAAAACCTTAGAGATGGAAAGCCTTTATATTAACAGGCGTTTACATCTATGTACGATAAATAAAACTCCTGGAATTCAGTGTTGGTTGGAATCCATTCGAGTAACTATTGGTATTCCTGTTGGTTGGCCTTCTGGAGTTGGTCGGCATTCCAACCGACTAAGTGTCTCTGATGCCGATCAAGGTAACCGGTCGACCACGTAGGAGGACAAGTGTAAATTTATCATTGGTCCACGTAGGAGAATAATTTTTACATACAATAACGAGCATGTAGTCGAACAACCATGTCAAAAATGACATCCTTAAAATAACCTTATCAAAAATGATATTTTTAAAATGACCTCCTCAAAATAATAGTTTTGCAAAGTCTTAGCAATTTGCTAAAACCTGAAACTCGAGCTGCCTCATTCATAGTGACTCGAGCTACCTCATTTATAGTAGCTCGAACCGCGTCAGTCATAATGACTCGATTTGCCTCATTTATAGGACCTCAAACTGCCACATTCATAGTACCTCAAATTGCCTCAGTCATGGTACCTCGAGCTGCCTCATTTATAGTACTTCGAGCTGCCTCATTCATAGTAGCTTGAGCCGCCTCATTTATAGTACCCATAGCTGTCTCATTCATAATAGCTTGAGCTACCTTAAACATAACAACTCGATCTGCTTCATTCATAGTAACTCGAGTTGCCTCAGTTGTGGTAACTCAAGTTGCCTCGGTCGTGGTCACTTTGAGCAACATCATCCATGCTCGCTCGGAGAAACCTTCTGCGCTACCTTGTATTCAACTTATGTTGAAATATAATTTATTTACATTATAATATTAGTTACATGAAACTTCAAGTCTGATATTTATTAATCACCTCAAGGTGACTCAGCATGCTTACTGACTGAATTATGCTGCATATGATTTAAATAGATCCCAAAACTTTTGAGTTTTCTCAGCTTCAATAAAATAGTGGCAACATGAGATAAATAGCTCACCACATGATATATTTTTACACTATCATTTTATGCTAGTATGAACTGAATATTATATCATATCAAATTGTCATAATTGAACTGCACAATACAATATATTTTATGACTCCTTGTTTAAGGAGCCGCAATTTTGATTTTATTTTATTATATTTGACATTAAATAAAATAAAGGGGAAAGATATACCCCACGTGATTATATATGACATTCTAGCACATATGTCCCACAAGTTATGGTTTTATGCCAGATTCAGAGATAATTTTTTATCCTTGCAGATATGAACGCACATGAACAAATCAAGCTCGAGCAATTACATTAGGCCTGACGAATGTCAAAGCCAAACACTCAAGAGATCTTTTAAATTTGGGATATTACCTATTGAAATGTATTTAATTGTATTCATATGGCACCGTAACTGATGTATGAGTTTTTCATTACTTTTCTTTATCTTGAGATAAAAGACAAAATAAATAAATAAAAGGGGGGGAGTACGATATGATGTACCACTTATAGTTAAACATAAAGACATGTGACAAACACGCTCAGATTCAGTCCAAGAATGACCATCATTGATGAATCATATCCAAAATAAATATCAGAGTTGTTCAGCATAGCCTTTCGTTGGCTCACATATAGCATTGACTATATGAGATAATTTTTAGCAAAGCGATAGGGAGTAAGCAAATTACCCGCAAAAGCTGGAGCATGGATATAGAGTTTGCATACAAACCTTGCCAGTATGTGGTAAGTCGCCCACGAAGGTGCATTATAGTTCTCACAAATCTTACCAATATTGTAGTAATTCGCCCACAAAGGTGCATTATAGTTCTCACAAACCTTACCAGTATTGTGGTAAGTCACCTGCAGAGGCGCATTATAGTTCTCACAAACCTTACAATATTGTGGTAAGTAACTCCCAGAGGTGCATTATAGTTCTCACAAACTTTACCAGTATTGTGGTAAGTCCCCCGCAGAGGTGCATTATAGTTCTCACAAACATTACCAGTATTGGGGTAAGTCGCCCGCAGAGGTTCATTATCGTTCTCACTAACCTTACCAGTATTGTGGTAAGTCGCCTACAGAGGTGCATTATAATTCTCACAAACCTTACCAGTATTATGGTAAGTCTCCCATCGAGACGCATTATAATTCTCACAAACCTTACCAGTATCATGATAAGTTTTCCCCCACAGAGGTGCATTATAGTTCTCACAAATCGTGTCAGTATTGTGGTAAGTCACCCAAAGTGGGGCATCATAATTATGAGAAACTTTTACCTAAGGGGTCAAAAAAGTCCTACATTATTAGGTTTATATAACCTTCGCTTATGGGAGATTTAAAGTCCTATATTATTAGGCATGCCTGAGCCTCATTTATGGGAGATTTAAAGTCTTATGTTACTAGGCGCGCCTGACCCTCGCTTATGGGAGATTTAAAGTCTTACATTACTAGGCAAGCCTGACCCACGTTTATGGGAGATTTAAATTCCTATATTACTAGGCACGTTTGATTAAATTCCTATATTACTAGGCACGCCTAACCCTCGTTTATGGGATATTTAAAGTCTTATATTACTAGGCGCGCTTGACCCTCGCTTCTAGGAGATTAAAGTCCTATATTACTAGGCACGCTTGATCCTCATTCACAAGAGATTTAAAGCCCTACATTATTAGGCGTGCCTGACCCTTGCCTATGGGAGATTAAAGTCATATATTACTAGGTATGACCCTTTTAAGTTAGATGAAAGCCCTATATTAATAGGCGCACTTGACCCTCACTTATGGGAGATGAAAGTCCTAAATTACTAGGCATGCTTAAGACCCTTATTCCTGGGTACGCTTAAAGATCCTGATTTTTGGGCACGCTTAAAGTCCTAATTTACTCAAAGGACCTTTATGGTTTCTCGACTAAGTAAAATTGGGCACGCTTACAAAATATGTTGGTTTTAAAAACCCTAGATCATTTGAAGCACAAATGGTTACTTGATTTAGTAATCTCATCAAGTTTTGACCTTATGATCACAAAAGATCCACTACACTTAGATAAACCCTAAAAAGGAGTTGTTCGAATATATGTACTCGACCAGTTAGTTATCGATTTTACGACTAAACAACGATAAAATTGTGGAGACATGTTCATTCGAGAGGAATGGGGGCAACCCCCAAAATACTCCTCTAACATGAAAAACATAGGCAACAGAGATATCCCTCGAAAACTATATGCAAATAATATATGCATATACATGTATGCTACAAACCAAACAGGGTTACATGATGATTTTTTACTTGAAACGGGCTAAATGATTATTTCGTACACATAGTTTATATGTCTCAGCCGAAGCATCAACACACCAACTATGTGTACAAAGGGGTAAATGTAGAGTTGTGTTTAATAAATTAGACACCAACACTCTAATAAATTAACCCCACATATTTTATCAAATATTGATTTATGATTTATCAAGATTTACTACAATCCAGACCCTACACGGCCTGAGATATTATTACGCGCGATTTAATATATCGTGTATACTCCATGTTTGATGAAATACACAAGACAATACTCTAGTAACGATTTAATTTTTTCATTTAAGATGCCACCACATATATTACAACAAGTGGCACCATAAACATTAGGACACTTGGTTTCATAATAAACATGACACGTGTCAAGTCCACTTGAGGAACGTTTGCTATAAAAAGAGGGTTTACACCTCATTTGAAGGATGATGGTCTTGGGGCAAAGTAAGGAGAGAAAATCTAACTCTTCTCCCCCACGAACCTCTTGAGCTCCGTCACGCGTTCGATGGTGAAAAGAGAATTTTTGTAGTTTCATTACTAGTTTTGCGTATCTTATACGGTATATGGGCATTTGGAGGCAGCTAGTCGAATTCGGCACCACCCGCGCATAAAACCCACTAAAAACTAAGTTTTTCGGCGTATCGTATGGACCCATAAACTACGCAGACTTTGATTCCACAATAAAACGGATACGTAGGTACAATAACATTGCTCAAGTCTAAAATACACTTAATACGATATTTCCCCAAATCTGCACTCTCACCTTACACTAGTTATATAAGTATTACATTCACACCTTGTAGTTTTAACTCGTATATAATTTATCTACACTATTATATACGTATGAATATACTACAACTATCACACATATGTCGCGTATAATAACCATCCTTCCGAGTACTTACTCATTGGATGTTTGTCTCTAAAATGCTATTATCTTAGGTATACTCACTATAATCCGGTTACTGTAAGTCGGTCAACTCACACCCAAAACAGGTAATTAACATCGCAAATATAGTGGAGGCGGTCATATTTCCTCGAGAATGAGACCGAATCATACCCAAAACGTTCCACCTGGAAAATAAATCACACAATAAAATACCGGACGATATGACCTCGGGACTATACTCTCCCTGAATTCTCTAGCCAAGGGATTCACCCATATCGCGCAACCTCCTACGATAGCACTAGAGGGGTATGTATTCACATAAATATCTAACACCGATATGTATATATATATATATATATATATATATATATATATATATATATATATATACACACACACACTATCACATCTTTCGTCTATATATAATTAAATTAAATTCGGTTAACTTGTGCCTAACTCCCGTAGCATTAGCCCATAATACCCGAGTCTATTTTTTTTAATATTATTTGATTTAATTTCACATCCATTAAATAAATTACCGTAGCTTCACTTGCTAAGATATCCGGACTCACGCAATGGGCTCGTATTTAAATATTCACAAATAAAATTCACTTAATTTGTCTCTTAAATAATCTCACCTTTATGCCCCCTTACGAATCATTATAAATATCCCCATACATCCCTAAGTACGAGATTCCGTATAATTTCCACTAATAAAATAAGCCTTCAACGTCTCTCGAAAGAATTAAGGCTCAAAAATTTAACATAAGCAAACATGTCTGGAAACAGGTATCATCGATAGATCAATGAAATTGACCGAACGATCCATACCTGCTCGTAGTAGGTTCGTCCCCGATGTGGGTGTCCACCATTTTCAACCATTACAGCTTCATAATTTTTTCTCAAACTCAACCTAATCCTACCCAACCTTTAGCACATGTTCCCAACAGTTTCTAATCATCAAAATCATCATTAAACATTAATGATTCCTATTTTAATCAATTAATTCACGAATTGGGTTTTCTTCCATTCATTCGACCTCATATTACATTTATTTTCTATAATCCGAATTAAATGAAATTGGCTACTGGATTTTGACTCTAAACAAGATCCCAATATCATATGATATTGTCTCATCATCAATTAAACATAAATTTTACATTTAATACTCAAATCCCCCAAAATCCATTTTAATATGTGACAACCCTCTCAAAACGGATTTGTCTACACCTACTATGATATGAACATGAGTTTTTGCAATTAAAATCATAAACAAGTCAATTAATTGGATTTTTATATTCTTAGAGTTTGATTACACGTTGTAAATGATGAAACTAGGGATCGAACTCTTCAATCTCCTTTGATTTTGACTCCTAAGGCTTCTCCCTTTTCCTCCTTCTTCCTTTCTCAAATTCTAGGTTTTAGAGTTTAATTAATGGCTACCTCTAACCCTAAAACTTAGGTTAAATATCCTTAATCCCGAAATTAGGCTAAGGGCCAAGCCCAAATTACTCGAATACACCCATGTGGGCTCGATAATGTCTAAAAAGGCCTCGGGACCCAATTACTATCATCGGGTATACTATTTTGACTATCTCGACCCTTACGGAACGAACCGTGACCTCAAAATATCCGTACGAGTCACCCTATAATACTTTCCTATCTCTACCTCATAAGTCTATACGCGACTCCCAGTTGAGATATAATATTGTCACGCCACTATCACTCGCTATGACGTAAAATAATCCTTTACTATTCACTTAGTAATTATATTGCATAAATACTAATCATTATCTCTCCCGATTAATATTTTAATAAACACATAATAATTAATTTAAATAAATTACGTCACACGTGTAATTTAAATTAACCAAATTAATTAAATATTTATTATTCAGAAATACAGGGTGTTATATACTTCCCCCCTTATAAAGAAATTTTGCCCTCGAAATTAGGACATACCTACGATGAATAACTCTGGATACTACTCACGTATATCATCCTCCCGCTCCCACGTCGACTCGTCAATATTGTGGTGCCCCCCCATTGAACTCGAACCAAGGGTACCACCTTAGAGCGCAGCTTACGCTCACTACGATCAAGTATCGCCACCGATCTCTCCTCATACAAGATATCTGGATGCAAGTCTATCTACTCTAAAGGAATATGCTAAAAATCCCTATCTCTCCTCTGGTACCTCTTCAGTGATGACACGTGGAACACATCAAGAATCTGTTGTAAGTGCTCCGGTAGTCCCAGCCTAAACGCCACTAGTACCACCTTTTGATAATAAAAAATGGTTCCACATATCTCGGCGCTAGGTTCTTTTTCGTGCCGAACCTCATGACCCCTTTCATAGGAGACACCTGTACCAAAACTTGGTCACCCACCTCTAGCTCTATGTGCCTCTTATTTGCATCGACATAACTCTTTTGCCTATCCTGAACTATACAAATGTGCCCTCGAATTAGCTCAATATTGGTAGTGGTGTCCTGAATCATCTATGGTCCCAATAGCTTGTTGTCCCCTACCTCTAACCAGCAAGTGGGCGAACAACAAGACCATCCATACAATGCCTCAAACGGTGCCATACCGAAGGTGAACAGGTTGGAGTTATTATATGAAAACTCCACCAATGGAAGATACTGCTCCCATCCTCTCCCAAAGTCAAGTATGCACATCCTCAGCACATCCTCAAGCATCTGATTAACCAACTTCTTCTACCCATTTGTCTGTGGGTGATACATTGTACTCAATTGTAAATCCATGCCCATGGCCTCCTAAAATCTCTGCCAGAAGTGGGACACAAAATTTTGTCCCGATACGACACGATATTAATCGTAACTCTGTGTAATCTCACTATCTCACCAATAAAAAACTGCGTATACTGACTCATCTCAAAATTCATATGAATCGGTAGAAAGTGGTCCACCTTAGTCAACCGATCCACTATCACCCAGATAGTTCCATGACCTTGCTGCGAGAATGGTAACCTGATAATGAAATCCATGGAGATTCTCTCCCACTTCCACACTGGAATCTCGAGTGGATACAATATCCCTGTCGGTCTCTGGTGGTCTACCTTCACTAGCTGGAAGGTAGCACACTTAGAAATAAACTCCGTTATGTCTCGGTTCATCCCCGACCACCAATATTGCTTATGCATATCCTGGTACATCTTATCCCCATCGGGATGTACTAAAAACCTCGACCCGTGAGACTCTGACATCGATGCACGTCTCAATTCCTCATCCTCTAGAACCACGAGTCTTCCATTAAAGCGCAAGTCTCCCTCTGAACTAATAGAAGAAGACTCCACCCCATCGGCCAGCAACTGGAAAACTCTGTTCTCATAATACAGATCCCCTACCTATGCTTTCACCACCCTCATAATAATCTCAGGCATGACAGCCAATACAAACATACAGACTTTGGCAATCTCGTCATCATACCGAAGCTCTCTCCACTTCGCTTTTCAAACCTCAGCTACCTCACGAGCCGACCGTCGGCTCAATTCATCTGCCACTATGTTAGCCTTCTCAGGATGATACAGAATATCAAACTGGTAATCCTTTATGAACTCTAACAGTCTCCTCTTCCTCATGTTTAGATCCTTCTGTGTGATTAAATATGGAAGTGATTTATGGTCCATGAACAAGGTAAACTGATCCCCTAAAAAAAATGCCTCCAAAACCTCAAGGCAAACACCATCGCTGCTAACTCCAAGTCATGCGTAGGGTAATTCCTCTCGTGGAGCTTGAGCTTGCGAGATTCATAAGCTATAGCCCTCTCTTCCTGCTATAGTAATCGTCTAAGTCCCTACAAGGATGCATCTGTGTAAAGGCGGTACTCCACTCCTCCCCTAGGTACTGCAAGTACAAGTGATGAGGTTAATTTTTCCTTTAGCTCATCGAAAGCCAACTGGCAATGGTCGTTCTAAAAAAATGGCACCCCCCTTGCGAGTCAGGTTTGTCAACGGACCCACAATCTTCGAGAAACCCTTTATGGACCATCGATAATATCCTGCCAACCCCAAAAAATTATGAACCTCGGTTGGTGTTGTGGGCTATCCCCACTCCCTCACCGTCAATACCATACTCGGTTCGATCGTAATACCCTTGTCAAACACAATGTGGACCAAAAACTGCACCTCCTGAAGCTAAAACCCACACTTCTCAAACTTTGCGTACAACTGATGATCCCATAGTGTTTGTAAAATCATCCGTGGATGCTCGGCATGCTCATGCTCAGAACGAGAGTAAACCAGAATATTATCGATGAATACGATCATAAATTGGTCGAGTAACTCTCTAAAAACTCGGTTCATCAGATTCATGAATACTACTGGCACATTAGTGAATCTAAATAGCATCACCCTGAATCCGTATGATCCATATCGTGTCAAAAAAGCAGTCTTAGGAACGTCCTCCTCTCTAACGCGAAACTGATGATAGCCAGACCTCAAATCTATCTTGGAGAAGTAAGATGCTCCCCTCAGTTGGTCGAACTAATCATCGATTCGGGCCTGTAATCGATACATAATCGAAGCGATCCATCCCCCTTCTTGACGAACAACAATGAACAACATCGGAGCATCCCACGGTGATGTACTCCATCTAATAAAACCCTACCCCAAAAGATGCTGAATTTGTTCCCTCATCTCCCACATCTCGAATGGGGCCATACAGTAAGGCACTCGGGCAATAAGCCTCGTACCCGGTGCTAAATCAATAACGAACTCAATTTCTCGATTAGGCGACAGCCCGGGTATCTCTCGAAACACGTCCTCAAACTCCCTCACTACTAGAATCGAATCTAAAGATACAACCACCTCTTATGAGGTCTCCTCCTCAATGTACGATAAATGTGTACTCGACCCTGCCTCGGGAAGAGGCATCGCCAGTAATAACATCTCCTCCCCTGGGATAGAGAACAAAACGGTCTTCCTGAAATAATTTACCATCGTTTGATATCCCGCTAACCAATCCATACCAAAGATAACGTCGTAACCCTCCATATCTAATACTAGGAGGTCGGCCGCTAAACATAATATCCCCACATCAATATACACACCCCCACATATCGACCCACTACCCAAAGGTGACTCTACACACATAATCAGACCATCAGTTGTCTCTAATAAACCGATTGCACGTGCAAATATGGAGGCTATAAATGTGTGTGATACCCCCGTATCAAATAAAATCCTACCCATAGGCAAGTGAATAGGAAACGTACCCTCTACTGCAGGTGACCCCTATAGGGTCTGGTGTATGACTGCATATCGGACGTTATAGACCCGTCTGTACTGTAATTGCCCCTGCTACGGTGGAGCTGGTGGTACTGGTGCTGTCGGGGGTAACTGTGCCTACTTCTCCTACTAGGCACCCTGTTGTTGTGGTCCTTTACCCCTATGTGGACACCCTCTATTCATGTGACATGTTTGACCGCACACAAACTAAAGCCCTTGGAAGTCACCCTGCCTCTGGCCCTGCTGGCCTTATCGAGGCTACCCCTGTTATTAGCCTAGGCCCTGATGGCCTCCCCCATTATTCCCTTGGCCCTGACAGCCCTGAGGAACGTGTTACTGCTACGGCTAAGGACCCTGCTGGCCCTACCTGAAACCTCCCTCGGGTCGGTAACCCTCATGTCTAAATCTCTTGGCAGAATCCCCCAGTCGGGAATCCTTCCCCTGTTGTCTGCCTATCTGCTGCTGCGGTGCTCCACAACACCATTCCAACCTCCCTTGCTCTGCTGGCTAGGCTCACTCCCTCTCTTGCTTTCCTTCAGATGGAAGCGATGATCCTGGAAATGTAAAAGTGCGGCATTGACGACATCAATATAAGTCCTCAATGCGGGATTACCTATCAAATGTTGTCTGGTCCTCCGGGCTAGCCCATCCATAAATCTCAACTTCTTCTTATCTTCACTGTTCACCTTGTCTGGCATAAAATTAGCCAACACGTGAACTCCTCGTACTCAGCCACATAACGATCACCCTGAACTACCTCATTGAACCTCTTTCGCATCTCTGTCTCCACGACTGAAGGAAAGTATTTGCGATCAAACAGCATCCAGAACTCGGCAATGGGCATCGTATCCCTCTCCTCGACAATGGTAACAGACTCCCACCACGGTAAAACTACCCCTGACAAGTCTGAAAGTGGCCAATATCTGCTTTTATACGTCGCTGTAGTCGACCATGCGCAGGTGGCGTTGAATATCTTTCTTCCACTGGCACACTAGGATTACGTCAAAACCCCTCTGAAACTCTAGTAGGTGGAACTTCTGAAATGCCTCCCTCACTCTCTGCCAATCTGAGGGCCTCGGGTGGGACTGAACAACTGGTGCCACTGGCTTTTGTGGTGGTTGAGCCTGAGGAAAGTGGAGTGCTATGGCAGTCATAACAGCATTAACTGTCTGTGCCACGATAGCAACCACCTTTGCTGCCATAATTGTCCCATGCGGTGGCTGTGGTTGTCGTGCCTGTGGCTCCTACTGAGCCTCTCTCTCATAGGCTCTCGTCGCTGCTCTCGACGATCGTCCTCTCCAGGGTGGTATCTGAAATCAGATCGAATTATATGAGTACACAGTTTATACAAATATAATAACAGAAGAACGAAATCTTAAATACGTAATCATAAATGCAAAAATCCTAATAATGAGACTCTATGTCAAAGAATGCTACGCTGAAATCGTAATAAGAGGCACAGTTCCTATGGACACTAAAACCTAATGCTCTGATACCATCTATGACACCCCTCCTACTTTAAACACGGGTGATCAGTCCTTTATCAAAATAAATAAGAGTTGCTATTGGTTCATTCTTAGTATCACTGTCGAAAACCAGTTTTAAATTATTACCCACATATGTTAAATTAAGTCGGTGTCAATTTTTATCTTTTCATTAACTTAACAACATGCGAAATAAAAGTAAAATAACTAAACCATCCACACAATATTAGTCTGAATATTTCACATGACAGATAGGTAAAATAATAATACCGAATAAACCATCGGTTCCCAAAATAAATCCAAATACAAGTCTGAACTAATAAACTGAATTCACAAAGTCTAATAAATAAATTGAAGTAGTGAATAGTTTGAATGGGAGCCCAAATTAATACTGAATGAAACTCCTAAACTAGGAATGAATAATTGGAGCGTCCACTCAAAGTCCTGCAAGCCTCCATAATGCTCCAGCTGTATACGCATCCCTGGAATGAATCCTCAAGCTTGGCATCACTGTGGCTGGATACTTAAAATTATGCATTAACGCTTTTCATATTTAAGAGAGTGTCGTACTCTCTTGAGATATTACTCACCTCTTAACTATTGTGCACACATAACGCAGACTCTTTAATCCAACTAGTTATGCTATCCTACCTAACTAGTCCTGTTATATATCTTTTTGTCACTTTAATCTATCCCGGGTATTTCCTTATTTTGTTTCTTAAATTATTTTACCCTTTAACATAGTTAATCATTTCCACTTTAATTGATCATATAACATTCACACTAGTAATATAAGTATTACATTCACACCTTGTAGTTTTAACCCGTATATAATTTATCTACGCTATTATATACTTATGAATATACTACAACAATCACACATATGTCGCATATAATAATCATCCTTTTGAGTGATAACTCGCTGGATGCTTATCTCTAAAATGATATCATCCCAGTAAGAAATATAAAGAATAGAGAGTGAGAGCAAGAATTTGACACGTATATAGGTCGTTAAGTTTTTTAATGGAGAGGTGACTTTAAAATACTTTTCAAAATTAAAATTTTAATATTTAAAAGATTAGGGGAGAAATTAAAATTTGACCCAAACTTAAAGTTTTTTGGGGGGGTAATTGATCCCAAAATTAATCATGTTACTTAGTTAGAGAATCTCCAACAAAATACTCAAAATATATATTGTAAAACTTACCAAATCAACATTTTTATGGAGTTGTTAATTTTAATAATGCCGAATACTATAATGGTTGGTATTTGGAATAACCAAAAAAGTGATTTTTCAGTGTAAAAACTACTCCGTTTTACAAACCCAACTCCCACACACGACCCCCACTTCACATGATTGAGTACCCGCCAAAATTACATCTTTATAATTACGAGTCTGATGCGAACATTGTAAAATATTCCTACATCTTTTGCTTTAACTAAATTCATCAAAGCTCTATTTGTGGAGGGAGAAGAAAGTCCTTGGGCGATTATTATATATGATATATGGATATTAAACTAATCAAAATTAAGAGACAAAAATTATTGTAAAGAAATTATACATGAAAAATTGCATAACATACATGATTTGGTGAAAGACCGTGAAGGAAAGGAAGGGAGGGTAAAGAAATTGCAAAGAAGGTAGCACTTATAGGGGTGAGTTTTGTGGTGAGATCCAAAATTTGGTTATTAAAAAATATGGCTAGTTGTGATTATTTAGCAAGGGATTTTGATTATTGGATCAGGCGTTGTTAAAATTTGATTATGTCATTGAAGGTTTTTTTAACACCTATTGTTACTTTTGAGTAGATTTAAACTTTTAATTAGTGGGCTGGAGATAGTCTTAGGAGGCATTGCATGAAATGTTAAAGTATAAGGTACAAACTTAAAGGAAAAAAGAAAGTTTAAGGTTAATGTGATAAGAAAGTCATGATTAAAAGGGACAAAGTGAATGAAGCTATGATTGGTTTAAAGTAAATCCAATATTTCGGCATACCCAATCACATGTCAAAAAGCATAGATAAAGAAGAAAAACAAGGGCACACGGTCTTTTATATCTATTGTTCCATTCATTTGACGGGATTGAATAAATATTCATGTAACTAATACTACCGAACCAAAGGGCCTTGCCCCCAATGGTTACCGCCAGCCCTTCCTTCCAAGGGGTCGTGCGTTCAATCCCGCTCCCCCTCCCCTTCCTACCAGCGGGTAAGTTAGGGAAAAAAAACTAATACTACCACACACAAAATTCGTACTTTAATGTCCGGATTCCGTACCAATTAGGGTTGGATTTCGATCGGTTTGATCGATAAATGGACAATATTAATACCATATCAATTTTGAAATCATCAAATTAAAATTATCAGTTTTACCAGTCGGTACACCAACCCATAAACCAAAATCAAATCGCGCAGTACATCTTTAAAATCGGTTTTTACAGTAAAATCGATTTTTCGAAAAATATGGTAATTTCAGTAAATTTCTCTTTGGGGTAATTTGATAGCACTCGGTACATAGTGGTATTTTTTTTGTACCACTTGCATAAACCTGTTCATATGCATATTTAAAATAACAATAATAAAAAATTACCTAATTGTCTCGTCTCCATAATTACATATAAACATTAAAGCCCAAAATAAACATCACAATTAAATTGCAATTCAAATTATACTATTGTGCAAACAACTCAAATAAATTTCAACCGAGGTCGTCACATTAAATTACAAACAAAAAGGAAAATGCTCCAAATTCTTTATTTCTTGCACTCCCCATTAAATTACAAACATAAATGAAAATACGGTATTCCAGTATTTCATTTCGGCGTGGTACCAACGGTAAATCGATTTTAAAATGTTAAAATCAAAACCAATCATAAAAAAAATTGGTAATTTCGGCTCCGATAGTTCCAGTTTCGATAAATAAAAAATATAAACCAATATCACTAATTTCGATATAAAATGATACGGTACGAATTTTTACTCTCACGATGCCCCTTGACACCGATACAAGTGAGTACATTAGTGTATTGCACTAACTTTTATCAACTTCATGTATAAGCGAAGAATTATCTAATTTCCATCACACGACAACTTCTCAAGGACGTTGCTAGGCATATATTGTGGCCATTTGATGATGCTGGTTGGTGAGAAGCAACATGTGCATGATTTTTGGCATGGACGTGGCATATTCCAATTGCTTGATGGGGGCTCTTCCTTTTTGTATTTTGGGTTGGTGGCTGCCTCTTTGAGTAGACCCCAACACTCCGCCTTGTTGAATTCCTCAATCTTTGAGTGAAAGTAAACCCACACAAAAGCTTCTTCTAATTCTGGGTAATTCTTGAACAAATATCCATCTCCATGGACAAAAGCCTTCAAAACCTGTACATATTATACTTGTTAAGTGTAAAATATGTTTCTTATCCACCCACCTTTGTCAAGGTCTAGTTGTTGTAGTTAATTAATGGTGGTAGTTAGCACTGGCAAAATTATGGGTTGGATCTAATTTGGGCAGATCAAATATGGGTTGGGTTAAATGTGGGTTGGGTCAAATATGGGTTGGGTTAAATGTGGGCTGGGCCAAATATGGACGGACCAAATATGGGCTGGACCAACCCATTATTTTTTTACTAGAATGTTAATCGACAGCGGTCGGACCTACTACCACTGGTAGTAGGTCCGACCGCTGTCGATTAACATTTAATGATGTTTTATGTTTATTCAAAAAATATAACATAAAAATGAAAGAGGAAGCATATATTACATAAAAAGAAAGAGGTGCTAATGTTTAATTAAACGGGTTCATTGGGGAATAAAAAAAAGGGGTATATACTATAAACTCTTTCGAATATTTTTTAATACACGTTTAGTTCAAATCTTTTTATTTTGTTTTAAAAAGTCATTCACCACATAAAAACATTCAAAAAAAAGAGCTTCGATAAGGGTCATCAAGTTTGAAATACTAAGAAACTTGCACTGTCAATCATGAGTTCGATTCCTCCCTTCAATATAAATTTGGGATTACGGACCGCAGAAAATAATTTCTGTTTCGCAAATTTTATTCCAATGGGGTAAATAATCTAATGTGCGGTGCAATCTGTCCGGTATGAATAACTTTTCGTGAAAAAAAAAAAAAGCTAATAGTGACAATTAGTTGCAATATTTCATTTCAAATATCTCCCATCGAAAGTTAAAATTGAGTGTTTCATGATTATGGCAGAGAGGTGAGAGAAAGTTAAAATTGAGGAAACATAAAAGGTTAATAAGAAGTCATGTGATTATCCCGTCATTGATAAGGGGAGCTTGTATGAGGTGAAGAGAAGGGGGTGGTCAGATTTTAAGCCTTCCCTACAGCTTGTTGATGAGCTTGATTTAAAATACACTGTATAAAAATAAAAGATAATGCCACTCCACCAATTTTTTAAATACTCTAAATATTTTTTAAAGGGCAAAATTATTTTTTATCCTAATATCAAACAAATCTCAAACATTCTCAATAATTATTTTTAATAAAATAATTGCAAAGTTAAAAAATAAACGTTTTTTTACTAGATAAAATTGGGCATTTTTTTAAAAAACAAATTGTAAAATATTGTTTTTTAAATATCATTATTTTTTTAAAATAGACATATTTAAAAAAAAATAGTTGGATATAACTTATTTAAAAAAAACGTTTTCGTTATTTAAAAAAATGACAGCTATATCTATTAACGAGTGTTGTATGTTCAACAATTAACCGAGTCACAATTCTTTCCCAAATTAGTTTTTTAATAACTATTTTGTGGTAAGATTTTTTTCGTTAAAAAATAATTTTGTATATTTCTTAGATTAATGATTGTTTAGTGCCACTGGCGCGAAACTATATCATTTAATGGATGTGCGTCTGCGCCAGCAACACTAACCAATCGGTACAAAATAAATTACGTATAGTTTATAAACTCAAACAAAAAGTTATTTTTGCCCATTTATAAACAAAAAGTTATTTTTTCAATAAATATATAAAAAATTAATTGTTTTTTAATAAAGGGGAATATACCAAATACTCCTTTGAACTTCTTTTAATACATGTATATTCCAAGCATTTTATTTTGCACCAAAAAGTCATTTATCATACCAAAAAGACTTTATCATGCCGCTGATGCGGACCTTTAAAGATAAGAGAATACGAGACTTTTTGGTACAAAATAAAAGACTTGGACTAAATGTGTATTAAAAAATATTTGAGGGACTTTTAGATATTTGATCCTTTAATAAATTACGTATAGTTTTTTATTTAAAAAACAGTTAAAAATGGGGTTTACCGTATCAAAAATAAATAAATAATGTGATTTATCTTTTTTAAGAAATAAAGAAATTGTTTTAAAGTTAAAAAAAGGAACAATTGATGTTTAACCCCTAGAAGCTAAGTATATTTTGCATTTAGTCCATCTTATTTTTTATTTATCAAAACGTCCCTTGTTTAATTTCTGATAATTTTCTTAAAGTTTAGGATATGAGAAAAATAGTGTTTGTGAGTGTTTTTATATTATGAAGGATCTTTTGGAACAAAACAAATGTTTGGAATAAATGTTAATTAAAAAATGTCAAGGGAGTTTTCGTCAAATGACTGATTTTTTTTATATAAAAAACAGTTTTCAATGTAAAAAACAGTTTTTTTATTTGTTAATTTTTGTCAAAGTTTTATGTCAAAAACAATTTTTTTGAAGAAAAAAACTGTTTTTAAAACTATCTTAAAAAAAACTTTTTAAAACTTTGAAAATCAATGCTATTTTTAAAAACTATATTAAAAAAACTTTGAAAACCAATGTTGTTTTTTAAAAAACATTTTTAAAACTATCTTAAAAAAACTTTGAAAAACAGTTTGAAATATTATTCTCTATGGAAAAAAATTTGTTTTGATTATTTTAAAAATCTGTTTTTTATATAAACAACAATTTTTTACTTTCTTAAAACAGTTTTTTGAAGAAATCTCATAACCATTATTATTAGAACATTCTTAAAACTATAATTTTATTGGGTCATTTAATGTTTGGGATACGTTGGTTTAAAATATTAGTTACTTGGGGTACGTTTGTTTACGTATTTGTTACATGGATGATATTTTAATGAAAGTGCTTAACTTACATCTCTCAGTTGTACCAAATGCTGAAAATTACCAATAGTACCCCTTGTATAAGTTAAACAGATTACAAACAGTTTTTTTTAAACATTATAACTTACAAACATCCAATTACAAATATATATATATATATATATATATATTATAAGGTTAAATAATTAGAAAAAAAACAGTTTAAAAAGTTGTTAAAAATTGTTTAAAAATAATTTCGGAAAATTGTTAAAAATAATTTCCAAAAAAAAATATTTTCCACCAATTAAAATATATATGTACAAAAGGATTTCCATCAATTAAAAACTGTTTTTCACCCAAAAAAATATTATCCATAAATAAAAAAGGATCTTCAATTAAAAAAATATTATCCAACATAAAAAAATAAATTCCAGAAATATAACTGAATAAAAAATAAAACTGAATATATATATATATATATATTATAATCTTAAAAACTGGATATATATACAAATAAAAAAATATCTCTTAAAAAAAATACATCTTCAAAATCCTTGTTGACAGTTTATATATTAAAAACACATCCTGTTTACAATTTCAGCCTACAAATACTACCAGTTTATATATAAATATATTAAAAACTTTTTGACAGTTTTTTTAAGAATAAAATACTAAACTATTTAAAAATATTTGATTAAAAAAAACTGTTTAAATATTGAGTTTCAACAAAAAAAAATATGTTTTCAGAAAAAATAAATAAAAATTCCTCCAGAAATCTAGTATACAAATTTATAAAATAAAATTATAAACAAAAAAAAATGTTTGGATTGTTTAAAACAGATTTCCAATTAAAAACATTTTTAATGAATTATTTCGAACTAATTTCTTCCGAAAAATATATTTCCTAAGAAAATCATTTTCAGAAAAGAATTATTTCCAAAAATGATGATGGCCGGAGGTTTTGTTGATGACCGAAGGGTTTTTACTGGAAATTATTTTTCTTGAGAATATATTTTTTTAACTGCAAATTATTTTATTTGGTTGAAAACATTTTTTATTTGGTGGAATTTTTTTTAATACTGAAAATCAATTTCTTTTGGGGGCATATACCAAATAGTCCCTCGAACTTCTTTTAATACACGTTTAGTCCAAACCTTTTTATTTTGCACCAAAAAGTACTTCACCATGCCAAAAAGGTTTCACCATGCCGCTGGCGCAGACCTTTAAAGATAAGAGTATAATGAATTTTTTGGTACTTGATCCCTTTTTTTTAAATCATTTAAAATTTTATTTTTGAAAAGTTTAATATTGGAGTTTGGCATGAAATTATTTTTTGTGGGACGAAAATTATTTGTTTTGACTGCAATCATTTTTAAACATTATAAACAGTTTTTAAACATTAAAAATACTTTTAAACATCTTGAAAATCATACTTTTAACTGAATTTTTTAAAAGAGTTTTTTTTAAATCATTTTGTGAACAGTTTTTTTAACTTAAATCGTTACACTTGAAATTTTAAAAATTAAATAGGGTAATAAAAAAAATTATTTTGTAAACAATTTTTTCGGAAATTATTTTTAACAATTTTTCACAATTTTCGGAAATTATTTTTAACAATTTTTTAAACTATTTTTTTCTAATTATTTAAACTTATAATATATATATATATATTATCTATTAAAAATATTTTTATTAATATTAAACAACAATTTTATGCCTTAATTTAAAAGGCAAAGATGTCAAGGGCAAAAATATCTTTTATTATGTGAGAGAAAACTGTTGATGATGTCAGCTAACGGTCAACTGAGTCATGGACACAACGAATTAATACGTAAACAAACGTACCCCAAGTAACTAATATTATAAACAAACGTACCCAAACAGTAAATGACCCAATTTTATTTTATAAACGTTTTTTACAAGTTTATCAACATTTGAACAATTACTAATAGGATTGTACTCTATTTGGGAAGTCATGAGAGAGACAAGGGTAAGATTGTCATTGTAAAAAATTTTGGAGTGCCTTAGAAATGGGAAGGAGTGTTAATAGCCATACCTGGGATTGTAATGTCAAATTACTCATATTTTATTATTTCATCAAGGCGCATAATGTAAAAAAAATTAATTCACCAAAATAGTTTTATAAGTAATATGGATGTTGATTTTTGGGGGGAGTTAATTACATTTAGGCCCCCTAAACTTTGAACCTATTTGCACTTTTCCTCCCATTCTTTCAATTTACATCCCTAACATTGAAAACGGCAACCGTTTACCCTTGCCGTTCAACTCCGTTAGATTTTGACGAGAAAGTTGACTTTCCTCTCTCTCTCTCTCTCTCTTTCTTTCAATTTTATGTTTCATCTCTTTATTCTCTCTCTCTCTCTCTCTCTCTCTCTCTTAGCTGTGGAGAACTACCATCCACCCTTGCTACCCCCCCCCCCCCCCCCCCCAACACACACACTGCTAAACCCCTGCCCAGCTGCCCCCATACCCCACCATCTGCTTCCCTGCCTGTGCACCACCCCTCATGCTCCTCTCTTCCATCCCTCTTTATACACACACACATATTTGTAAAGGTTACATCTAAGTTAGATTTGTAAAGGTTTTGTGAGAATTGAAATGGTTGGATCTATATTTGATAAGGTTTTGTTTAGATCTAGATTAAAGTATTTTTTTTATATATTTTTGGAATTTTTTTTTATTTTACAATTCTGAATAGATATGTTTTAGGGGGAAACGGTTTTTGTTGGAAGATTTTTTTTTCTGGAAATATGTTATAAAAAGGTTTTTCATATCATTTCCAGATTTGTTTATTCTCCTTTTCATTTATATTTGGTGATATTTTTCTGTATATTAGAATTTTTTTTCTAGAAATCATTTTCATTTTGCCAAAAATTAACTTTTTTTGGTGAAAACATATTTATTTTTTATTTCTAGAAATTTTTTGCTCTTTTATCGGATTTTTAACTTCTAGATTTTTTTTTTTTGCTTTCTATAGTTTTTTTTATTATTTTATAGTGTATTTTTTAGAATTTTAGTGTATTTTTTTAGGGAATTTTGGTGGAGATTATTTGCCCAATGGAGATTTTTTAGAATTTTAGTGAATTTTGGTGTATTTTAGTGTATTTAAATTATTCTTTTCTGTTAAATTTTTTTATTTTACTTCAATTATTTAGACTTTTATAACTTTTTTCATTTTTCCAACTTTTTTAGAAATGCTTTTAGTATTCTTCATTTTTTCTTGTTTTTTGGTATTCTCAAATATACTTTTTGTCAAAAAATTAATTTTATCTTCTCCCTTATAGACTCTTAGTTTTTTTCATTTTTCCCAATTTTTCAGTATTTTTCATTTTCCCAATATTTTCGATATTTTTAAATATAGTTTTTGTCAAATATATTTTTTTTCAAAAAAATTTAAAAAATATCTAGTTTGTCCTTATTTTTTATGTTTATAGGGTTTTTCATATTTTCATAATTTATTCAAAGTTTTTTTATATTTTTTGGTATTTTTGGATTTTTAAATATATATATATTCATATTTTCAGAATTTATTCCAATTTTTTTTTTATAATTTTTAGTATTTTCAGAATTTTGAAATAAATATATTCATATTTTCAGAGTTTATTTTATGGTTTTTTTATATTTTTTATTTTTTTTTGGTATTTTCATAATTTTTTATATATATTCATATTTTTATAATTTATTCCAAGGTTTTTTAATATTTTTAAAATATTTTTTTGTATTTTCAGAATTTTAAAATATAAATTCATATTTTCAGAATTTATTCCATGTCTTCTTTTATATTTTAAAAATATTTTTTGGTATTTTTGGAATTTTTAATTATATATTCTTATTTTCAGAATTTATTCCAAGGTTTTTTTATATTTTAAAAATATTTTCTGTTTTTTTTTGTAATTTTTAAATGTTTTTTTTGTTATTTAAAGATTTTTTAAAAAAACAATTAAGTTTGTACAAAAATGCCCGAGCTTAATGTCATATGTCATGCACATTACTAACGATTTTTGCCAAAAATTAACGGAGTTAGATGACAGGGGGTAAACTATAGCGGTTTTCAAAGTTAGAGGTGTAAATTAAAAAAATTAAAAGAATGAGGAGAAAGTGCGAGTATGGTCAAAGTTTAGGGGGATCAGGTGTAATTAACCCTCTTTTTAATAACTATAAACATTTACATGAATCAGTCATTTGAATTCTCTCATGCGAGCTAAACAGGGGATGTTGTGCAAGCGCACCATCATACATGTTCCGTTTCAAATTAGGTGTTTTGGGAGAATCAAATTTTGGACCGTACACCTAACCACCCAATACAGACAATCAGGGTGGACATATTGAAATTGACAATAAATATAATATTTCTAAATTGTCAATACTAAAAATTACTCTCCATAAAACAGCTTAACCATTTTTTTATTTTTTCCTGTACTACCAATTGCGTCTTTTTGTTGAAGTAAATTGTCTCAATTCTTAATACCTTAAGAAATTGGAAAGGGATCTAGAATATCCTATTTCAATAAAAGAAAAAAATAACTGCTAGAACTAGTATTCATTTAAACATTGTAATTACAGACAAATCACATGAGTGAATTTTAATTCAGAAAACATGTGGATTAGGTTAAATGTATGTGCATGTGTGTCTATATATATATATATATATATATATATATATATATATATATATATATATATATATATAGAGAGAGAGAGAGAGAGAGAGAGAGAGAGAGGTCTTTCTGTTTGAAGCTCTTGAATGAAGTCCATTTTTTTAAAATAGTAAAAAAAATATTTTGGAGCGGATTTTTTTTCTATGATTTTTAAACATTTCAGTATGACCATAAAAAAATAATCAACTCAAAACGATTTTTTTAAAATAGCAAAAAACTTTATTTTGTGCTGATTATTTTTTTATGATCCTACTGAAATGTTTAAAAAGCATAAAAAAAAATTAACCCAAAAATATTTTTTTTACTATTTAAAAAAAATAGACCTCATTCAGGGTCCTCAAACTGGGACCTCACTTGATCATTTCTCTCTATATATATATATTTTTGCTCTTTTGCAGATCGGACATGTGTCACCTGGCGGTGAGCGCAGAAAAGAGAGAGAGTGTGCCTATAATTTAGCCAATAATTTCTAGGGTCATCATCAAGTGACACATGTCCGGTCCGCACTCTTAAAATGCGAGACTAGTCCGCACAAGAGCAGTACTATATGTATATGTGTGTGTATATATATATATATATATATATATAGGGAGAGGATTACAAGTGAATCTAAAAATCGAACTTTTTAATGAACCTTAACAAAAAACACCTAACAGCCCATTAATTTTCATTCGTAAGGTGTAATTAGTTCGTACAAGTGGCAACGGACACTCGTGACCCCGAGACCCCCTTACTCCGACCCCCTACCTCCCCCCCACCATGGCAGACCACTAGTTTTAAAAAATTAAGTTGCTAAAATGTTTACTCAGGGGTAAGCGCTGCTATTGCCACTGGCGTGGATCAATTACAATATATGAATTAAAATTAATGGGTTTTTAGCTTCTTCTTTTTTGTTAAGGTTCATTAAAAAGTTTGACTTTTAAGTTCACTTGTGATCCTCTACTCATATATATATATATATATATATATATATATATATATGAAGTGCATCAAAATTGCGATAAAAGCCTAATATTTCTTCTGAAAATACATTACGAAATTATTAGTTCAAGTATATTTGTGACCTAGTTTGAGGTTTCTTATAATATACGCTACTTGTTAATCATATTTCATCGCTTTTACAAAATATGAAAATAAAGAGTAAATAGGAAAATAATATATAATTACCAGAGGGAGTTCATTGCAGAATATGAAGTATCTTAGCCTAGCACACAAATCCAATAAAAAATGTTCACCACTTATGTGACAATGAACATGAAGAGACATCTTCCCCCTCACTTTCTTCCATTCCGCAATCACTTCATCTCTCTGTAGTTTATTATACCACCCTTGTAACTGCAAACGAAAATTCAAATTTTTCTATTTAGAATCATCTAAGTTAATATCAAAATGTAGAAACAACGCATCAATCACAAAATGTGTCAAAATTTACCAATGCTAACATCAGAACTAAGAACCAAAAGGCCAAGTAAAATTATTATGCATTAAGAAAACATCCCTTTTTCTTATTTTTACTATATCAGTTTGACAATTCAAGACAGCCATAAAAGCTGCCAAACTATTTCGTATTAAAATTTGTATATGATCCCCTGTTTGTTCTTGAAAAATGATAAGATTTGAATTACACCTCTAATTACGTCGCTAACATCCCGAATGATGATTTAGCTCATATATATATTTTTTTTACTTTTTTATGACAATAATCTTACACTGAGTTCATTTTTGATTCGTTGGGACCGATTCAGTGATGAATCGCACCCGTATTTGATCCTATTTTGACCCCACAGCAATGAGGTCCAGTGAAATCCAAAACAACCAAATATGAGTACGATATATCATGGACTCGCACCCGATGAGCCGAAAAGGCATAGAAAGACTCTTTCAATGGTTGGTCAAAAGGCTCTCTACTTCAGGCCGTTAATTAAAATAGGTTTGGACCATTTATTTTGCTACCCTAATTGTTTCTTATTTCTTTAATAGTTTTCTTAGTTGGGTTAGGACAATCTTTATCTTGTCCCCTCAAATCTATATAATAAGGAGGGCTTTTCTGCCATGTCATAATATTTGTACACAAAACCTATATAAACAGATTTTGTATCTATCTATATAACAACTTTTGATCTTATATCACGTGGACGCTTTTGATTCTGAACCAACAAAGACAGTTGTATCCTACGCTCAAAAATGATTCTGAGAATTTGTAACACCTCGAGCCTCCCACCCATCATTACTTTATCCTCTCCCACTTTTCTCTCAAACCAAATCTTCACCTATATAAAACTTATACTGGTTTACCAGTCCCCGACTATTTTACCTCGAACCTTTCAATTCTCTCACCCATACGCCTATTTCTCTCCAAGCAAAGCGCAAACTCGAAAAACATGCCTATTTCTCTCTCTCTCTCTCTTCAATCCAAAACCAACAAATCTCTCTCTCTCTCTCTCTCTCTCTCTCTCTCTCTCTCTCTCTCCAGCAAATCGAAAATCCTCAAAATCGATTCTAACCAAATTGCATCTCAATGAATGTTAGAATAATAAAATGAGGATCGCGGGTCAGGTATAATGGTTCCGTGTAAGGTATGCAACAGTTCGCGAGTTTGATTCGTGGGTTGTAGCAGGTAGGAGATGGGTTGGGTTAGTTTCGAATTATGGGTGGTGGTAAATTGTAATAGGTTTTGATTCATTCTCCCCGTTAAAGATTTTCGGTTACGTATGTGCATATCTAACTGGGTTTTAATTTAATATCACTTTTTTTGTGCTGATCTACTTGGGTTTTTGTTTATTATCACGTTTTTTGTGCAAATCTAACATGTTCATCCGAAAATAATTAAGATTTGGTACTTTAGTGTTTCTTAAAATTTTGTAGGTACCTCTGAGTTTCTTAAGATTTGGTATTTTAGTGTTTCTTAAGATTTGGTAAAACACAATTGTGTACATAGTTTTATTTTATTGTCTCATATGTTACGGTGTACAGTGTGTTAAGGTTTGGTGGTGAGTAGGGGTGGCCATAGGCCCGAGGCCCGCCAAGCCCGCCCAACCCGCCCAATAAAAAAATAGGGCTTGGGTAAGGTAAATAGGCCCGCAAAGCGGGCTTGGCAAAATTTTATAGGCCCGATTTTTTTTCGGGCGGGCTTGGGCATGAGTTCTTAAACCCGATGAGGCCCGGCCCGAGGCCCGAAATATATATATATATGTATATATATATATATATATATATATATATATGTATGTGGGGGGGGGGGGGGGGGGGGGAGGTTTCTATAAATATAAAAACGTATACCAAGTCTTTTCATGTAAAGTGAGAAACTTTATAAATGGACTTTGTAATATAGGAGTTTAAAACAGATTTTTAATTAAAAAAATTGATCTTTAAATAAAAAAATAGGTATTTTAATTTTTTAAAAAAATCTTTTAATTAACATAATAGGGCCCGATCGAGCGGGCCTGGGTAAAGAGCTTTCAAATCTGGGCGGGCTTGGGATTACATAATAAGCCCGATCTAGGCCCGAGCGGGCTTGGGATAACACTTAATTTTTCAAGCCCGGCCCGAGCCCGACCGGGCCTACCCAGGCCCGGCCCACGGCCACCCCTAGTGGTGAGTATTTGTTAACTTAAGTTGGCGGCACTCTAATTTTATCCATGTGTAATGTTATGGTGTTGATTTTTCTAAGTGTATGTTTCCGAAGAGAACAAAGTGCCATCGTTTATTTTATGAACATAGTTTGAAGTATTTATATTCGCCAACATCTCTCGACTGATGCAATCATTGTTTTTTTTTACTGCAACAAACATTACTAAAAATTTGCATATATATCAACATTTGAATAGTAATATTCAAGCAAAAATTAGGGAAGTTAAATATTTCCAGAAGCATAAAAATCCCAATAATAATTTCATTGAAATTTCCAAAAAATAACCCCAACTAATAAAAAAAGGCAAAAAAATAAAAAATAAAATATTATTCCCAATTATAAAATCTTATTTTGACTATTTGCCTTTTTGGATTTTTTTTTTCTGAATTTTCTGTGAGTTTTTTTTTTTATTTCCTGAAAGACTCATATTCAAGCATATGAGTTTCCAAGTAAAATGAAAAAAAATTATAAAATTCAAGGAAAAAATATAGCAAAAATATTCGTAAAAGAGAGCGAGATTTAAATCAATATTCGAGGTGAAACGACTTTTTTTTGGATAATCTGGGAATTTTTTTTTGGCGAAAAATGCAAAGATTTTGGATTTTCTGGGATTTTATGCATATACATAAAAAAAAAATGGTGGAAAATGCAAAGATGTCCCACAAAATTCAAATAAAAAACTGAAATTGGCAAAAAAATAACCAAGGGCAGGTCGCTGGGGAAGTGACTCAAATCTCTCTCTGTCTTGGTTATTTGTTTGCCAATTTCAATTTTTTATTTTAATTTTGTGGGACTTCTTTGCATTTTCTACCAAAAAAAAATCATGTATATGCATAAAATCCCAAAGAATCCAAAAAAAAGTGGGTTCAACTCGAACATTGATTACAATATCTCTCTTCCTTTTTTGAATATTTTTTGCCATATTTTTTTTCCTGGATTTTATAAGTTTTTTTTTCATTTTACTTGGAAACTCACACGCTTGAGTATGAGTTTTCCAGAAAAATAAAAAATACTCCCAGAAAACTCAGAAAAAAAAAATTCAAAAAGTCAAAATAAGATCTGATATTTGGGACTAGTTGTTGAGATTTGTTTTTCTTTCGTCGCTTTTTTTATTTGTTGAGATTATTTGTTAAAAATTTCAATGAAATTGGGATTTTTATGCTTCTTGAAAATATTTCATTTTAGAAATTTTTGTTGGAATATTTTTGTTCAAATGTTGATATATATGCAAATTTTTAATAACGTTTGTAGGAAAATAAAAACAATGGTTGAATCAGCAGGAAGATAGACCCAGTTGGTATGTTTTAGAAGCCATGAGAAAGACAGATATGGATATAGATGGGAGGTTTTACTCCATTTGGGGAGATATATATATACATATCATCTGACAGTGAGCTCAGAAATTATCGGCTAAACTATAGGCACTCTCTCTCTTTTTTGGACTAACTGTTAGGTGACACATGTCCAATCTGCACTGTTAAAATGTTGAACACTCCGCAACAAGAGCAGTATTGTCCCGCATTTTAATAACGGAGTAAACATGTGTCACCTGGCAGTTCACCCAGAAATGAGAGAGAGAGAGAGAGAGAGCCTATAATTTAGCCGATAATTTCTGGACTCACCGCCAAGAGACATAGGGGACATATGTTCGTGCGCATTATTAAAATGCGGGATACGCCGCACTGTTAAAAAAACTGACATTTTTTTTACCTATTTTTTAAAAATAACAAAAAATATTATTTTCAGTTGATTTTTTTTTACAGTGGCACACTAAAATATCATGAACCCATAAAAAAATATCATCTCAAAATTATTTTTTTACTATTTTAAAAAATAGGTATGTTTATAGATATGTTACTAGGAGGGACATTGGAGAGTTTGACTATATATATATATATATATATATATATATATATATATATATATATATATATATATATATATATATATACAATCCTGCTCTTGTGCGGACCAGACATGTGTCACCTGACGGTAAACCCAGAAAAGAGAGTGAGAGTGCCTATAATATAGGCGATAATTTCTAGATGCACCGTTAGGTGACACATGTTCGGTCCGCATTTTAAAAGTGCAGATCGGACATGTGTCTATATATATATATATATGGAGAGAGAGAGAGAGAGATTGTGCACATTGAGTTTGCACACTAAGTTTGCATATCACTTTTTTAAAATAGTAAAAATAATATTTTTGAGCTGATTTTTTTTGTGTGATATTTAGACATTTCAAGGAATTCATATAAAAAATTCAAAAAAAAAAACTTTTTTGCTATTTTTAAAAAATCGGTCAAAATTTCACTGCTTTTAAGCACTTTAAAAACTATGAAAGTTTGACCTATTTTTTAAAAATTGCAAAAAAATGGTTTTTGAGTTGAATTTTTTTATATGAGTCCATTGAAATATTTAAATATCACAAAAAAAAATCAACTCAAAAATATTTTTTTTAATATTTTAAAAAAATTGGTATGCGCCAACAAATGTGCAAACTTAGCATATAGAGGAACCTCTCTCTCTCTCTCTCTCTCTCTCTCTCTCTCTCTCTCTCTCTCTATATATATATATATATATATATATATATATATATATATATATATATATATATATATACAGGGGCAAATCCACCCCAGACCGAAGTGGGGCGGCCGCCCCAGTTCATTTTTAAAAAAAAAAAAAATTTAGGGGTTTTTGTGTAAAAACTTAAATCTGGAGGTTACTTGAAATTATATTCAAAGTTCAGGAAAAAATATGTAATAAACTAAAAAAAAAAAAACTTAAAGGTCTGTTACTCCCTCTTTCTCCCGCAACAAATAAAAAAAAACCCTATTTTCTCCCACTCCAAAAAAAAACCCTATATGAAATTAAATTTATATGTGAAATTAAATTAAATTTGTAAATATAGGGAATCAATGGAGAAATATTTTAAACGAAAAAGAGGATACAACGCACCAACCGTATCCGAAGCGAGGTTCAATCATCTCCCACTCCAATTAGTGTTGAAAATGAATATTATGCCCAAAAAAGTAAAATCAATCCAAAAAATGCTCGAAAAAACTCGAAATAACCCCTAAAAAAATCGCCTCGGGGGCTCCCGCCCCCGAACCCCCGACAACTATCGAAACTTTCGCCCCAGTTCACATAAAATCCTGGATCCGCCACTTTATATATATATACAGAACCGTTCTCCCACGGGTGGCAAGAACGGGTGAAGCAACGGATCATTCAAACTAAGGTCCATCTCAACACAAAAATAAACACGTTGGAAGACAAATGGAAAGCCTGCATTGAATTGGTCAAATGAGTATAAACCCTTTTCACCTCTCTCTCTCTCTCTCTCTCTAAGGCTACAAATACTCAAACTGTTTAACAAAAAAAACTGTTTTGATTATAAACACACATACAAAAAAAACTGTTTTAATATTTTTTTTAAATAAATGGCTAGTTTATATAAAAAAAAAATTAAATATTTTTTTAAATAAACAATTTTTGTATTATAAAAAACTGTTTATTAAAGAAATTTGTTTTTAAAAAAATTATATAAATTAACTGTTTATTAAAAAAACTGTTTTCTGATAACTTTTTTAAAAAATAAAAAAACCATTTCCATTGTCTTAAAAAAATATTTTTTCGTTTATAAATTTTAATTTTGGTTAAAAACCTTTTTTTTGTACTATTTTAAAAAAATATTGTCCACGACAGCAGAATAGGAATAAACAATTTTTTGTATTCTAAAAAACTGTTTATTAAAGAAAACTGTTTTTAAAAATTAAAGAAAACTGTTTTTAAATAAAATTGTATAAATTAACAGTTTATTAAAAAAATTGTTTCTTATAACTTTTTTAAAAATAAAAAAAGTACTTCCATTGTCTTAAAAAATTGACTGTTGTTTTTAGAAATTATTTATAAAACGTAAAATTTGTTTTCTTAAAAAAATATTTTTTCGTTTATAAATGTTAATTGGATCAAATGCCAAAAAGTCCCTCAAACATTTTTTAATACACATTTAGTCAAACCCTTTTATTTTGTACCAAAAACTCCCTTATTCTCTTATCTTTAAAGGTCTGCGTCAGCGGCATCGTAAAGCATTTTTGACATGGTGAAGGACTTTTTGGCGTAAAATAAAAAGTCTTGGACTAAATGTGTATTAAAAAAGGTTCGAGGGACTATTTGGTATATGTCCCATTTTAATTTTGGTTAAAAACTTTTTTTTGTACTATTTTAAAAATAATATTTTTACTATTTAAAAAAAATATGGTCCGCGGCAGCACAATAGGCGGTCCGACCACCTATACATACCGTTGGCGCGGACCATCTATTATAATATGTTGGACCGTGTCAGCGGTATGTATAGGCAGTCCGACCAACATAAGTGCTCCGAGAACCTACACATATGCTGGCCCGGAGCATTTTTTCTAATATGTTGGTCCGCGCTAGCGACGGCAGCAGAATAGACAGTCCGACCCCCTATACATACCGCTGGTGCGGTCTATTTATTCTAATATGTTGGACCGTGCCAGCAGTATGTAAAGGCTGTCCGACCAACATAGGTGCTCCGACCACTTATACATACGCTGGCGCAGACCATTTTTTCTAATATGTTGGTCCGCGCTAGCGGTATGTATAGGTGGCCGGACCGCCTATTCTGCTGTCGTGGACAATATTTTTTTAAAATAGTACAAAAAAAAGGTTTTTAACCAAAATTAAAATTTATAAACGAAAAAATATTTTTTTTAAGACAATGGAAATGGTTTTTTTATTTTTTAAAAAAGTTATCAGAAAACAGTTTTTTTAATAAACAGTTAATTTATATAATTTTTTTAAAAACAAATTTCTTTAATAAACAGTTTTTTATAATACAAAAATTGTTTGTTTAAAAAAATATTTAATTTTTTTTTTGTATAAACTAGCTATTTATTTAAAAAAAATATTAAAACAGGTTTTTTTGTATGTGTGTTTATAATCAAAACAGTTTTTTTGTTAAACAGTTTGAGTATTTGTAGCCTTAGAGAGAGAGAGAGAGAGAGAGAGAGAGAGGTGAAAAGGGTTTATACTCATTTGACCAATTCAATGCTGGCTTTCCATTTGTCTTCCAACGTGTTTATTTTTGTGCTGAGATGGACCTTAGTTTGAATGATCCGTTGCTTCACCCGTTCTTGCCACCCGCGGGAGAACGGTTCTGTATATATATATATATATATATATATATGTATTAACATATGTTTGATTTGGGTTTTGCATATAGCATTACCTGAGAATTGTTTATGGTTTGCGAGATGGCCAAACTGAGTTTAGATGTTATATCACTGTGTGTAAGTTCTTGGAATTTTTCCCGGGTGCGTCTCTTCATCAACTCCTAAATAAAGAACCTTAAGCTTCGAGGGATCAAAGGTAGACGGCCCAACTAATCTGGCAACCTGATCATACAAAACCCATTAATAACCACATAAAATATAAGAACGGAGAAAGTGCAAAACACTCCTTAAACTTTACAGTTTGGAAGAAGATTATACTTTTGTTTAAAATACCCATTCTGGACACTTGTTATGACAAATAGTAGGTTTTGCAACCATACTTGTTCTTTTTGCACTTTCCCATAAAATAAAGAATGATGTAAAGAAAGTTACAGTCACTATAGAGTGGTTCTTGTTGGGGCTATTTCTTCTGCTGCAGAGGAAACTAGAGCTTAGCTTTGATGGGAGGGCAAGAAAAGCAGTTGAAGTAACCATGTTTGAATCTGAAGAGACCTTGAAGCTAAATTTTTGCATATTTTTCTTTTTACTTGGATTGGTTTGCTATATTGCCTTTTGAGGTTTGAAGCTTCGAAAATTGGCAACAACATATAAATAAGCGAGAAGACGAGTACCGTATGTGCGAGGCAACCATTGAAGCTCGGGGCGGAGGCACATGGGCATGAGGGAGGCCAAGTGCCCCACCCCAAATCTGGGTAAAACCTGATATGTATTATTTTTAATGAAACTGCCCCACCTCTTTAAAACACGGAAAAAACATTTGTTTTTAACGCCCAAAGCCCAAGAATAAACGTAAGGGGATTTGTAAATTTAGGACCTATTGTAATATGTATTTTGGAAATAGGACAACAAATATTTTATTTATAGTTTTAGTCCCTATTTTTTAATAAAGCCGTTGGCACGGACCCATTTTCTTAAAACGTCAACCAATCACAGCATGCCACGTGTCCTTTTATTTTGAAAATAGGGACTAAAAGTAGAAACGAAATGTTTGTTGTCCTATATCCATAATCAATATTATTTTAAGTCCTAAAAATACATAATCTATAAACAAAACATACACACGACACGTGAATTTTCTTATAGGAACAAGAGAAACATTTTTCACATCTTTTGTGAGAAGAGGAAATGCTATAGGCGTGAGTCCGGAGTAGGGGTGGCAAATCGGGTCAGTGGGTTGTGTTTTGGCCCGACACGACACGACATGACAAGGTTTTTTCGGACACGAACACGACACGACACGACTTCGTGTTTTTTTTAGCTGACACGAACACGACCCGAATAAAAAATAACACGACACGACACGACACGACAACCATAATTTCTTAAATTTTAGGCCTAAAAAACACGATAACACGATAACACGACACGACACGACTCATAATTAAGACACGAACACGACACGACACGACTTCGTGTCAAAAAAACACGACACGAACACGAAATATCGTGTCAATTTCGTGTCGTTCCCTGTCGTTTTTTCGTGTCGTTTCTAAAATTGCCACCCCTAATCCGGAGCAAAGCAGAAGATAAAAAATATAGCTTAACAAAGCAAAGGGCTAATTTTTTAATGTTTTTCTTCTAAAATAAAACATACACGCCTCTCTCTCTCTCTCTCTCTCTCTCTCAATGTTTTTCTTCCACAGTTCCATTCATTCTTCCTCGTTTTTTTCATTGACTTGGGGTTTCACCAAATTTGTTTAGAATTTAGGGCTAATTTTTTTGAATTTCATCTGGAATCAATGCTATATTTCTTTGTTGACAATTGGCGAAGAAGAGGGCTTGAAAATTGCCGTTTGATTTCAAATTTCTCCATTAGGTTTGTTTCTTTTTAATTATCTACTTTGATGGTTTGTTTGCTGAAATTATTCATTTTTTTTATGAGTTGAATATACATGTTTGTTTTGTTGTTTATGATTCTAAATTATTTTTAATTTCGCATCTTTCAGGAAAGATTAAAACATTCACATAAGTTATATGATTTCCTATTTTCTTCTGTTAGGGAAAGAGTTTATAAAGAGTAATGCTAGAGAGACCCACTTCATGGACAAGTTTTGTGAACCCGTGAATAAGACAAAAATAGGTATAAGCTTTTACTGTATTGGTTGATGCCCTGACGGGACCCAAAACAATAAGGTATAAGCATTGGTTGATGTCTTGACGGAATTCAAAACAATAAGGTATAAGCTTTTAATGCAGTGTGTCCACGAAATGTGTTCACGAAGTGAGTCTCCCTAACATTTTCCTTTTATAAAAGACATATGTATTAAATATCAATATATTTCAATGGTTAAATTTATTCGAAGGAATTTTTTTTGTGCCCCGCCCCTACAAAATTCCTAGCTCCGCTATTCCACCATTCTTATTCGCATTGAAAGCATGTTTTGAGCGTTTACAACGTGGTATTCTTTCCTTTAGTGGAAGTGGTGGGTATGTTTTTGTTTTTACTTTTATTTGCTTCCCAAACGAAAGGCTAATATATTACCTATTAATGAACTTACAATAGAGTTTTGATGAAACTATCCTTTTCGAGGGTAGGAGGCCCACTTTTATATTATATTTTCAATCAGACCCCTTGTGCATCTTTGTTATACCGATACTATAAGAGCCTTCAATTGTGTTTGAAAGTAATTTTGAGGCTACCCACGTTTTTCACTCCCTTTGTCAACATACAATAACAAGAATGGAGAAATTTTTGCAGCTAGGTGTGGGCTATGGTTGCAAAATATTTGGCTAGTGTCTCTCCAATGTTTTTGCTATATAAGGGTAGTAAATCAGCTACAGAAAAACACACCAAACATCAAGAGCTGTGTAAATAACTAGAGATATTAAGGGCGCGTTTGGTTCTCTATTCAGAAAATTCAATTTAAACACTATTTTTAAATACAGTTTTAAAATTCAGTTTTTTGTGTTTATAATTATTGGTGTGCGTTTGGTAAAGTTGTTTTTAAATACAATTTTTTGAAAATTTGACAAAATTGACAAATATGTATATTTATATCATACATATGCGCGTGTGTGTGTGGATATATATATATATATATATATATATATATATATATATATATATATATATATATATATATATAATTAAACTCCACAACATACCTCATTAAATGTACATTTATATAATTTATGATGTATGTATGTATGTATGCATGTATACATTCATGTATCATGTATGTATGAAAGTTTTATGTATGTTTATATGTACATACATATATATATAACATTATGTTTATATGTACATACATATATATATGTACATATAAATATGTAACATACCTCATTAAATGTATCATGTATGTATGAAAGTTTTATGTATGTTTATATGTACATACATATATGTATGTATATGAAAGTTTTATGTATGTTTATATGTACATATAAACATACATAAAACTTTCATATACATACATATATGTATGTACATATAAACATACATAAAACTTTCATACATACATGATACATGAATGTATACATACATACATACATCATAAATTATATACATGTACATTTAATGAGGTATGTTATATATATATATGTATGTACATATAAACATACATAAAACTTTCATACATACATGATACATGAATGTATACATATACATACATCATAAATTATATACACGTACATTTAATATCATGTATTTTTAGGTATATTTAATGAGGTATGTTAGGGAGTTTAACTCTCTCTCTCTCTCTCTCTCTCTCTCTCTCTCTCTCTCTCTCTCTATATATATATATATATATATATATATATATATATATATATATATATACATATATTTATAATGATGTCGCATATATAATTCACTATAAAATTATATACATACATGAATTGATAATATTTTTGAATACATATGTACTATATGTATATTTTATATTATTCCATACATTAATAATATATGTATAAAACTATATATAAGTATCATGTATCTATTGATAATATTATTTAACTTTATATTATTCCATACGTAATTTTGTGTATATGTACATATATATTTTTAATTTATAAGAATTACACACATTAATGTATTATGTATGTATATTATATATTAAGGTATAATTGCTTTAAAATATTAAGAATGAATAATTCTGAGTTGAAAAATAAAAAAAACAGATGTTATAAAACACCCAAAATCTGTTTTCTGAAAAACTTGATTATAACACAGGAATATTATAATTATGTGTTTAAAAACAGGTTGTCAAACGAAGATTTTTATCAGAATTGTATTTAAATACAGAAAATAGAATTATAGTTGCAAACCAAACAGGCCCTAAGTCTCGGTGTGCAGCAACTGAGAGAAAAAATAAGGTAAGTGAAATAGTGAGCAAGGCAAGATACATTGTGTAATAGTTCCAATTATTTTTTTTTATTATGAAAGTGGGTTTGAGTTGTGAATGTAGGCCAAATTTTTTAAATCATGTAAATCTTTATCTTGTGCATTTGCGTATATTTTATTGCACTACTTTTATTATTTTTTGTCAATGGAATAATTTTTGGATTCACATCCAAAATAGTGGTGTTTTCAAATGAATGGTATAATTTATTGACGAACACGAAATTAATAGCGTCTAATTTCCTAAAATTTGGTATCAAAGCTCTTGACTTTATATTTAGAACCTTGGGCAAAAGAATTTGTTCGACGAAATTACTCAACGAAGATAATTTTCGTATTCATCATATTAGTTCGAGTGGGAGCAATGGCATTAGAGAAAGAGGCATCCAAAGTTGAAAATTTTGACTGTATAGATTTTGAATTTTGAAAAATGCAAAAGTAGGATTATCTCTGAAAGATTTGTATTTACCATTGGGTGAAAAGCCAAAAGAGATGAAGGATTCTGAATGACAGCTGCTTGACTGATAATAAAAAAAATACATTATTTATAGTTACATAAAAAAATATTAATGTCACTAAAAGAAAATTATTGCTAACAATGCACTTTGTTTTCTAAACTATTCAACCAAATCATAATAATTATCATATCATTTTATCTAAAACATTTTTTGCACGCATTATTTAAAAAACATATAGTAAATTAAATCCAAAAGAAGATATTAGGATGTTCATGTTTAAAAAAAATTGTAGTTCGAGTTCATTTCTACATATTTGAAATGTGTTTACTGTTTTTTTGTACATTAACCATGCGTATTGACGTTGGGTTAATTTTTCAAGATAAATAATTATATATACAACACAATTTATTTTGTGGGCCTAAAATATATATTATCAAAGTTGGGGGTGAAGGTGGTTATGTCTCTGTTTTGTATGGTTCATTTTACTCATTATGCATTATTGTATTGTGTCTTTTCTCGTGACTTGCTAGGAGTGTCCCATTTATATAGCAAGCACCACACCCCTATTGTAAAGTTGTCGACAACAATTGTATTATATATATATATATATATATATATGCCAAACAATTGTATTTATATAGTGTCCTATTTGAAATGTTACTTGAGTATTAATTAACCTTCGCGAGATGTTAATGAAATAAATGTACTGTGTGGGCGATACGAGAACTTAAGTATAGGTAAGTTCAGATGATTACTTAGTCTTAGTTAGCTTGAAAGATATGGCTAGGTAGGCTAAGTGTAGAACGTTAGGTGTGCACAAAAGATGAGCGATGGGTAAACTCAAGAGAGTGTACGAGAACCTAACATGTGTAATCAATAACCGCATTTTATATTGTGATAAACGCTTGTTAAATATTTTCAAAATGTTTTGAGTACTAACTCTTGCTATAAAATATTTTTAAAACCTTTTAGGTGTCCAGCCACAGGGACGCCGTGTATCATGATTTCGTTCCAAGGACTCGAAGTTGTAGCACAGTGGATGCTTATAGGATTTTGATTAGACGATATCTCTCATTCAGATCTAGTACAGGATCTCACACTATTCTTTGTATGGACCTGTGGTCCGGTATCAGTCTCAAATGTTAGTTTCAGACTAGTGATTATTCTACTGTTGTTTGGGATTTTTTGCCGATGGTTTATTCGGTAATACTCTTGTTCTGTTGTACTTATACTTTGTTAGATTGGGTTTTAGTACATGGCGATTGTCTTACTATTTTCTGCATGGTTGATTTATCTATTTTAAGAAAGATAAAATTTGGCACCGGTCTAATTTTCACTTAGGTGGTTAGTAATTAAAATGTTTTCGACAATAATGCTAAGAATGAACCATTTGAGAAACCTGTTTTAATTTAATAAACGCCTGATCACCCGATGTTTAATTAGGCGGGGTGTCACATTTGTTGGACTTTTTAGATCAAAAAGGTGATAGCTTAGGAAGGTTTATCGTAATTTGCCCTAAATTAAATTATCTTTCATTTTTAGGACATTACCTAATTATCTTTTCTTTTTCAACATGACTAAAATCATCATGGCATAATTATCACCTAATATATGAAAATATTATTTATGACTATTATTTCATATTTTTCATTATTATTTTTATTATGTATAAAATGTTAACACTCGCATAAAATATATACAATTTATAACAATTAAATATGTTGAATTAGAAGATCTGGTCAATACTAAATACAACCACTTTTTTATGTTAAAATTTTAAACTTATACTCCTATAAAAATTAGTTCCAACTATCTATTAATGGTTGTACTTGTGAAATTTATACTTATCCTCAATTGAGTGATTCGCCACATTCAAAGATCATAATTATAATTGAAAACTGTAATAATTAGTTAGAGTTTTATTATTATAAATTAGGTGATTATTAATTGAGTTGTCTATACATCTATAAAATAATAGTCTTATATATTCAGTGTGGCCATTCACAATGAAAATGGCTATGGCTAAGTTAGTTACTGTTAGAGGTGTAAATGAAACAAGACAAATAGTTAAATGCTCAAGCTTGATTTGAAATACTTAACGAGCTTAAAAATGTGTTCAAACTTGATTCGTTTATTTCACAAGTCAAGCTAGAACAAACCGAGGTAGAGTAGCTTGATACTTTTATATTGTTTTAATATGATTATTGGTGAACAAGTTGAATTCAAGCCGAGCTCAATAAGGTAAAGAGCTAGAAAATATGTTCAAAGTTTGGTTCATTTATTCTACGAGCCCAGCTTGAATGAGTTTTTATTCGAACGAACACAAGGCAAGTTCATGTAATTTTGTTCATTTTACAGCCTTAGCCATTGTTGAATATCATTACCCTTCTCCTCTCCTTTAGATTCTGAAGTGGGAGAGAGTACATAGCAGCCCTTGCACACAAAAGGCCTACATTTTTCAAGTGGAGGGAGGAGAACCCTTCCGGTGCTAAACTATTTTGCGTGAGTATGTTATTTTGCCGTGTGAGCGAGACATTCAAGCGCGACATGTGTGTTCTACAATATGTTATTTTGCCGTGTGAGCGAGACATTCAAGCGCGACATGTGTGTTCTACAATATGTATACCCTTTTACTCAACCTATCGTGATCCAAAGATTTTTTTTTTTTAAACATAGATCCAAAGAAGATTTACTTAAATCAATTCTGCCTAAGAAAATTGGGACCAAAGCTTCATTATTGGAATTTGGGGGCTAAACAATTAGACTACCGATCTAGAATTCAGACATTTACTTTTGTAGTGATTCAATACTGTGTAAAGTTGGAGGAAAAAATGTGTAACAGTGCTGTTTTTAATGGACAAATTAAACTTTGGTAGTGATTTTCCTTATTAAATAAGATTGTTTTTTCAGTAAATGGTTGACCATCAAAATGGAACTGTGTGCTACTTACGTTAAAAAAGAATCTGAGATGTTTTTAGGAAATTTAAAATTTTCAAAAAATATTAAATGTTCGGAAATTTGCATCCGATAAAAATGATTTGTGAATATTTTGATATTAAACAATACATTTAAATTCTCAAAATTTGATTTTTTTTTCCTGAAGACCCTATAACAATCCGATCCAGAGAAACACCTGCTTAGCTTTTATCCAAAATTAAGCACATGGCAAATTTAACGTCTTATTTATAGCCTTCTGATTAAAAGATTCAATCTTTATATTTTGTCATTGCTGTACCAAACAGATGATATGAATGAAATATATGAAAGATATTTTTTGGTTTATACCAAGGGTATCCACTAGCAACTTAGTGACTAATCCCTTCGCTGATTGTAGGCACCTCTATGGGTGGGACAGCTGGCCCAGAGATTTAAGGCTGCTCCATACCCAAGGCAGGAATCGAACCCCCGACACTTGGTTAAGGGAGAAAGAGCCCCTACCGCTCTACCACACCCCCTGGATTATATGAAAGATATGTTTGTCGGTTTTTAGGACCCTCTCACATGGGGCAGTGAAGTCATTAAAATATAAAATAAATAAGGAACCTGATAATGCCTGCCTTCGCATTGAATTTTTAAAAATAATAATGATAAAATTTCAACATACATTTAATATGAAAAAAATACTCATATGAAGCTCTAATATTTATTATTTTAAAGCTCAAAACATATAACTTAAGTGAACATATTATCATTTTCAATAAAGAATTATTGCAAACACACATTTATTAATGTCATTTTTCTCATGTGAGAATCAAAATGGCTCTTCATGTGATTTCTTCACGTGGAGATAAGTGGCAACCCAAAAATTCCTCATTAATACCCCATAATAAAAATATTAATGTTTTTGCTAAGAATCACCACATGCTATAAATATATTTTTTGAACACACAAATGACATCATCATCATTTTATCTCCCTCTCAAACTCCTATAGATTTTTTTTTGTTGTTGAAAAACTTTCCTTCGGAATAATTATACCGAAAGAAATCCATATATTCGGGATCAAGGTCTCAAATGTGCCAAGCCAACACCCCTGTGAGACTTAAATGTGCCCTTGAAAAATCATGAGTAGAGAATAATGTATCCCAAATCAACTGTCAACAACATCCTAGGAACCTCTTCGAGCCATTGCCCCATGGTTAAGAGCCCCGCAAATGGGCAGATGGAGGTAATGGACCAAGTCAAAAATGGATTGGGTGGAATTTGGGCGGGTCAATAATGGTTTGGTGCAAGCTTCGGGTCGGTTTTGGGTGAGACCCGAATCGGATCGGTTTTGGGTCAATCCATTTTCCCTTTTGTTTTCTCACCTTTTTTACTTTTGCAAAATTACATTGAATCATTTAATCAATTAATTGTGGGAGTGTGGCGGGTCAATAACGGGTCATAAGGTGAGAACCATTTGTTAACCTAACTTCTATCTATGTCATATCTCAATCAATCTCTCTCTCTCTTCCTTCTATATATCGACTTAGCTGCCCACTCTCGATCTCGATCTCAAATGATCGGACACAATTCTGAAAGTTAACGTGAAATCGGCTGGGACCGACAATCAGATTCGTGTATAACGAAGTAAGAATCATAAGACTACATGAGTACTCTTTTAACAAATTTTTTCTACTTTTATGTTATTTAAAAAATGAGCGTCGACTCTATTCTTGATCAAACTTGGGATACTAAGAATAATATTAGACATCAGTAATAATTTGATATTCCCTTCGTCCTAAATTAAGAGTCCATATATTTATTTTGTATAGACTAAGGATACATTAAATCAACGACCCAGATTAACTCTTGTTCACCATTTTAAAACTCAGCTTATTGATATTGTCTAAACAATATCAATAGTAGAATAAACAATGAAAGTGATATTGTCTAAACAATGAAAGTGAACTGTTAATTTGGGTCAGCCCAAAAAGAAACAGTGGACTCTTAATTTGGACGGAGGGATTATTATTTACTAATGGATCCAAATAGTAGAATAAATATGTTTTAGGTAACATTTCCAAAAAGATAAGAGATTTTTTGTTATATCTGCATGTATTCAAAGGTTGCAAATCGTATTCCCACAGTTTGAATTGCCTTGAAAGGTCCTAGAGTTGAGTACATCAATGTTATAACTTACGTATTTCATCTCTGCACAATAATTAGTAGAAATGAAACATGATCGAGAGATTAAAAATTGAACACAAGTGCACATTTAAGTCCGGAGATTTGGGATACATTACACAAGGCCTTAACAACATTGATAATCCGGAGAGCATTGCTTGACATGTTCAAAATTATTACAAATGTTTCTTCTCTACAGATTGTGACATTAACCCCAATAGTGATGTATACTTTCTTGACAATCCAGATAATAACCTTTTGTAGGCTTCCTTATCCCTTCCTTCAAATCAAGAAAGTTGTTTTGTGAATGAAAACCTTAAAGGCCCTAGGTCTGGATGGCATTCAACCTTATTTCGTCTGATATTTTGGGGATAAAACTAATCCTACTATTAGTCGATTTGTTATTCATTATGATATGAATTCCCGTTACATCACCTTGATTATTAAATGTGACAATCACAAAATAATATTATAAGTTAAGGCCTCGGCTCAACAAAATTATAAGCCCTTACCAAGCTAGATTCCTCCCAGGGAGGCAAGTGCCAAATAATGTAATTATCACACAAGAAGTGATCCATTCATTGAAAGGAAGAAAAGGTAGCGTCGACGGCATGACTTCAAAAATTCACCTTTAAAAAGCTTTTGATAGAGCGTCTTCCCCCAGGGAGTTCTTATCTGTAACTCCTTTTTTTCATTTCTGTTTAACACAAACAAACAAAAATGTACTCCCCTTCCCCCATACAAAACTTTATTAAATTATCAAGTCATTTTGATTGTTAGAGTCAACTGTCACCTTCAAATTACCAAACATTATTCAAATTCCAACAATTATTAACCTTTAGTTTTAACACAATTATGTTGTCATGAAACTGAGTGCTTAGGGGGCTTGAGGAATTTAATCAGATATTGTCACTAGTAGAATATGATTTTTGTCACGGTTAACTATATCGTTTTTACCTACTTTGCCATGTTCTTGTATTAAACATATAACAAAATGACAAATTTCGTGGGCTGAACATCTATTATTGATATGAAAATCAAAACATTAGAAATTCGTAGGGTGTTAAAAACATCAGGCAATCACACAAGCACAATGAAATATGTATATTTGTGTTTATTCAGAAATATGAGTGTGTGGAGAGAGAGAGAGAGTTTTAGTTTGGAAAATAATTTTAGGTCAATTTACTCCTTAGACCTATAAGAATGTCATCATTCTTGTTTTGGACATGTGCATGGCACATGACCATTTTCAATCAGCATTAAATGGGTCAATTAAATTAATTTAACGGTGGACTTCCAACAAAGATTAGTTTACAACTAGAAAAGAGATCTACGTAATTATGACAAACAAGAGGAGAGCTCAATGAAAATTATCTTAAAACAATGATTGAAAATAGACTTGTGCCGCAAAAAAAGTAAACGGTCTGAAACTCCTTTTTGATGTTTTAAGCCTAGATGTTGTAGGTGTTTTGGGAGGGGAGTTGATGATAATGTTGGACAAAAGGGCAGTGGAGAAGGTAGATACCGGTATATATTCTATTTCTTGTTTGTTTAGGAACGTAAAGGATGGTTTCTCTTGTTTCAGAGGTTTATTGGCCAGTAGAGGACTGTGTCAAGTGGGAGTTGTGGGAGGTACTAGCGAGAGTTAGGGAGTGTGGGGAGTCCCTTGATGTTTAGGAGGTGACTTCAATGTGGTCGGCTTCTCTTTAGAAAGAAGAAAGGGGAGGTTATCTAGATATATGAGGAGTTTTAAGGAATATATTTATGAGATAGAATTGATCGATTTACCTTTTAAAAGGTGGTGATTTTACATAGTCTAGCAATAGGGACCCGTTTGCGTTCGTAAGTAGAAAAAAAAAAGATGATGAAGAACTTCTTATGTGGAGGCAGTGAAGAAAGTTTCAAATATTGTTCGGTGAGTTAGGAGGAGGTAACTCCGCCTGTGTCGTGTTTAACTTCTTATTTTTTTGACACTGCCGGTCCCAAGCCCGGAAAAGGAGGAGGGTTGCGTTAGGTATCTGACAGCCAGCGTAAAACTTTGTCAGATCCTTATGAACATGAATCCTATGAATATACGTGCTAATGCTAGGGCATTCCCCTTGAGCGATGTGTTGCGCCTGCCACCGGGTGTCTCGAAAAATAGGCAAGGGGCGTCGCATCGGCGCCCGGATACGACGATAAATACGCAAGGGTTCCTGCAACAAGCTGGACGTGTGCGGGTAAAGAAGCTAGTCCAAGATACTAGACTTAGGTTAGCGAGTTGGAACATAGGGACTATGACAGGAAAAGGGATGGAGTTAGTAGATACCATGATAAGAAGAAAAATTAACATAGCTTGTTTACAAGAAACTAAATGGGTCGGTGAGAAGGCTAGAGAAATAGAAAATACAGGATTTAAATTATATTATACAGGAAAACATAGAAATAAGAACGGAGTTGGAATAATAGTAGATAAAAACTTTGAGGACGATATCGTAACCATTATTAGGAAAGGTGATAGACTTATACTTGTAAAATTGGTATTAGGTGAAAACATAATTAATATTATTAGTGCTTATACACCTCAAGTAGGATTAGATGAGCACACTAAAGTACAATTTTGGGAACAAATGGATGAACTAATTCAAGAAATACCCCTAGATGAGAAAATCTATATAGGTGGAGATTTTAATGGCCATGTAGGAGAAGATCGTGTAGGATATGAGATAGTGCATGGAGGACTTGGTTTTGGAGATAGGAACGACGGGGGAGAGTCTATCTTAGATTTTGCGATGGCTTATGATTTTGTACTTTAAAAAGAGGCTTGAACACTTAATAACTTATAAAAGTGGAACACATAAGAGCCAAATAGATTTTTTCATTACTAGGAAATGAGACCGATTAACGTGTAAAGATTGTAAGGTTATCCCGGGAGAGAGCTTAAACTCACAACATATGATAATGGTGTTGGATATAAATATTAAAAATCAATCACGAGTGCGAAAAGTAAAGATTAACCCATGAACTAGGTGGTGGAATTTAAAAGGAGAGAAATTAGAACTATTTAAAGATAAAGTATTAAATGAAGCAACATGGAATAGTGAAGAAGAAACTAACATAATGTGGAATAAGATGGTCACATGCATTAGGAGAATATCAAAAGAAATTCTTGGAGAATCAAAAGGCAAAGGGCCACACTCTAAAGAAACTTGGTGGTGGAATGAAGAAGTACAGAATATAGTAAAAATTAAAAGGGAGTGCTTTAAAACATGGCAAATAAATAGAAATGAAGAGAATTTTGAGAAATATAAATGGGCTAAAAAGGAAGTTAAGAAAGTGGTAAGAGATGCTAAGTTAAAAGCGTATGATGATCTTTATACAAAATTAGGAACACAAGAAGGGGAAAAAAGTATTTATAAGCTTGTTAAACTTAATGATAGGAAAACAAAAGATTTTAATAACGTTAAGTGCATCAAAAGTGATGATTCGAGAGTCCTAGTGAAAGATGATGAAATTATGGAAAAATGGAAAAACTACTTTGAGAAATTATTAAATGGAGATAATGGGAGTAGATTAGATATAGAGAAACTTAGGGAGACTCGAGAAGATATATTTTTTCGTAGAATTAGGACAACAGAGGTCAGTATTGCTCTAAAAAATATGAAAAAATGGAAGGCTTTAGGACCAGATGGTATCCCTATTGAGGTTTGGAAGTGCTTAGGGGAGGATGGAGTATCATGGCTTACAAAATTATTTAATAGAATTTTAATGACTAATAGGATGCCCGATAAATGGAGAAAAAAGTATTTTCGTACCTATTTATAAAAATTAAGGGGACATACAAAGTTGTTCAAATTATCGTGGTATTAAGTTAATGAGTCATACAATGAAACTTTGGGAGAGAGTGATTGAATATAGATTGAGATTGAAGACAACAGTATCTGAGAATCAATTTGGGTTTATGCCTGGGAGGTCAACAATGGAAGCAATCTATTTATTAAGGAAATTAATGGAGAAGTATAGAGAGAAAAAGAAGGATCTTCATATGATTTTTATAGATTTGGAGAAGGCGTATGATAGGATACCCAGAGATATAATATAGTGGGCTCTACATAAAAGAAGAGTGACTCGCAGATATATTGACGTGATCAAGGATATGTATGATGGTGCGATGACTACAGTAAGAACATCAGCTGGAAAAAGTAGTGAATTTTCAATTACGGTAGGGCTACAACAAGGTTCAGCATTAAGTCCTTATCTCTTTGCGTTTGTTATGGATGAGTTGACTGGACAAATACAAGACGAGGTGCCATGGTGTATGCTATTTGCAGATGATATTGTTTTAGTCGATGAGACTAAGATGGGGATAAATGCTAGGTTGGAATTGTGGAGAGAAACTTTAGTAACAAGAGGATTTAAAATAAGCAGAACTAAAACAGAATATGTGGAGTCTAATTTTAGTAGTAATAGGAGGACAAATGGAGATGTGAAATTGGAGGGTCAAGAAATACCTAGAAATGACCATTTTCGTTATTTATGATCGATTATTCAAAAAGATGGAGTTATTAGTGATGATGTTACGCATAGGATTAGAGCAGGCTGGGTTAAGTGGAGAAGTGCGACCGGCGTTCTGTGTGATAGGCGTATACCTTTGAAGTTAAAAGGAAAATTTTATAGGACGGCCATTAGACCCGTCATGTTATATAGGACAGAGTGTTGGGCAACCAAGAAACAAAATGTGCAGAAAATGAGTGTGGCGGAGATGCGAATGCTAAGATGGATTTATGGTAAAACTCAAGAGGATAAAATTAAAAATGAACAAATTCGTGAAACGGTAAAAGTAGCTCCTATAGAAGATAAATTGAGAGAAAATCGACTTAGATGGTTTGGACACGTTAAGCGTGTACCAATGGATGCTCCTGTAAGGAAGAGTGATTTAGTTAGTATTGATGGTAACCCAAGGGGTAGAGGTGGGCCTAAATTAACTTGATGGGATATTATAAAAAAGGACATGATATCATGTGGTTTAACCGAAGATATTGCACTGAACAGAATGGAATGGAAAAATAGGATTCATGTAGCCGACCCCAAATAATTGGGAAAAGGCTTTGTTGAGTTAAGTTGAGTTAGGAGGAGGTGTGTAAGCCGATGAAGGAGGGGGCAGATGTGAAGAGTTTGGCTCATTTCAATAGGGTTTTCTTGGGGAAGTGGATGTGGCGTAACTATCGTGAGGAGAACCAATTATGGAGGCGAGTAGTGGGGGACTCTATTTGGGTGGGGGCAGGGATAGGTCAATTCCCTCATGGGATGAAGTTGTGGAAGCAAAATTCTAGAGGGTGGGATGAGTTCTTTAAGTATACATCTTTTTAGTTAGGCCGTGGGAGTAGCAATGTTTAAAAAAGCGGAGCCGAGGCGTTTTGCCCGTGCGTGACAAGGCGTGAGTCTCGAGGCGCATTGAGGCGTAAGCTTCAACTTTAAAAAAAATCAATAAAATATAATTAAAAAATTCCAATAAATCATAAAAATAATATAACATAAGAATCATCATCAAAACAATCCATAACTAATTTTACTAACACGAAAAAATGACTAAAATCAACTTTACCAACAAAA